>JACEFZ010016829.1:0-47500 GCA_014155875.1 Cepaea nemoralis | reverse complement strand
CATAGAAGAAGACGTCAGTATCCATATTATTGCCAGATGCCAAATGTCATGTTTGCAAGTACTCAAGGACGTTCCAGAGGTCAAATGTCATTTTGTAATTATTAATGTCCATATCATATATCATTTGTCAGTATGGAAACAGGATTTTGCGTCATCTTCTGTCCAAATCATTATCTATATTTGTTGTATATTCGTCAATTGTATTCAAGTCATATACTAATATATCACTACTATGGACAATCACTTTGGACGGTCTGTGAGTAAACATGCAGTAAAGGCCCTTTCAAATGGACATATGGTGCTAGACTGGTAATTGTGTAGACCAGTCGGCACTCGGGCAATGCTAAGGCTTGTATCACGCCAGTCGTCTTTACTTCCCCAGACAGTTCCTGGTGCCCATGTCAGGCTGGGTTGGCTTGATGCCAAGGATCATTTCAGACATCTACTCCGATGCGGATCGAACGCATGTCCACAGGCCTGCAAGCGAGTGTTCAGCCACTGCGTTACAGATGTTCCTCATCTCTGTTAGATTATATATATTCAAAGGCAGCACGGTCTTTGGCTGACTGTACAAAAATGTATGGCACAGAAATTGAATAAGCCTGCAAACAAAGCTGAAAGTCTACTGGTATATCCTTGTGAAACCTGGACTGTTTATCAGCGACACGCTAGGAAAGTAAACCACTTCCACACAGTCTGCCTTAGGAAGCTATTGAAGATTAAATGGCAAGACAAGATCCCAGACATTGAAGTTCTAGAAAGAGCGTCCATGCCCAGTATTCACACTCTAGTAATGAAGAATCAGATTCGCTGGGCTGGTAACTTAACTCGCATGCCAGATTCACAGGCTCCCTAAGCGAATTTGTTCTTACGGCGAGCTGCCTTATGGTAAACTCTCCTAACTCGGCCAGAGAAAGCGCTTTAAAGACACTCTGAAAATCTCACTCAAAGCTTTTGGAATTCATCTTGACACCTGGGAGACTGCTGCCAAAGACCGAAATTCGTGGCGCACATCATTACGCAAGGGTGCAGTCACATGTGAAGCAACCAGGACTGCAAGAGCTGTGAAGAAAAGGCTGGACAGAAAAACCACTGCAGGAGATCCTTCGCATGGAATGTCAAGCATTCTTTGCCCGCATTGTCAAAGAACATTTCGAGCCAAAATAGGCCTTATCATCCGTATTAGAACTGCCGGCTCCATACTTTCAACCCCACTGGATGAAATGAATAGTCATCATCATTCTTGATGGACAAACAACAACAACATTCAAATTCGACGTACCCAATGGTAACTTCCGGTACAATGGCGACGAAATGAAGCATTATTTTTCGTGGAGACGCTGTTTCGTGTTTTCCTGTGGATTTCCTGTGGATTTCCTGGAGATTTCATGTGGATTATGTGATGTTATTTTGTGTTCGTTTATTGAAAGTTTTCAAAAGAAGCCACGGAAGGCAGGTGGTGGATGAAATTTTGAGGGCAGCCGACAGATATTTGTTGGTCATGGTCTCGAGTTTCGCGACGGCAGGCAGAGGATCTCTTTCGAGAGATAATGGTTGCGGTCATCCGGACAGTATGGTCACTGCCACAGAGGAAAGCAATGGCAAACTACCTCTTTAAAAGTGCCTAGTACATTATGATTCGTTTAAAGACTGATCATCGCAAGACAAGGACAGAGACATTATAATTAGCAACCTGGAACGTTAGGACGTTAAACGACGATGGAAAATTAGAGAACTTAAAACAAGAAATACAAAGAGAAAAAATTAATATTTTAGGGATGTGCGAAACGAGATGGACAGGAGCGGGCATCAAGATAGATGAAGATTTTAAGATTATTTATTCTGGAGGTGAGGTTCGACACAGGGGAGTGGCAATAATTTTGGACCGGAAAACATCAAAATCTGTTCAAGAATGTTGGGCTAGTTAAATTGAGTGGCAAACCTTTTAGCATAAATATTATTAATGTATATGCCCCAACAGGAGAATCCAATGAAGATAGTGTAGAGGAATTCTATAATGACATAAATTCTGCCTTAAAGAAATGTAAAAATTCAGACTTCAATGCAAAAGTAGGAAATCAAGGTGATAGATACGCAGTAGGAAACTATGGTTTAGGAGAGAGAAATGAAAGAGGATACAGACTCGTAGAGTGGGCTAAAGAAAAGGAAATGATTGTAGGAAACACCTGGTTTAAGCAACACCCTAGAAGATTATGGACATGGAGGAGCCCTGATAGCAGGATCAGAAACCAGATTGACTACATTCTGATTTGCAGAAGATTTAGAAACGCACTAACAGTAGCAAAAACAGTTCCCAGTGCTGATTGTTATAGTGACCACAGACTACTCACAGGAACATTGAGGATAAAGTTGAAGAAAGTCAAGTGTATGACAGGAAACACTAAATATGATTTGTGTACATTGAGTAATGACAAGGAAATACAAAACAAATTTAACATAGAAGTACAGAACAAATTTGATATATTGTCTGATCTAGAGATATTATTCCAGGATGTGAATGATCAATGGGAAATGTTAAAGAATTCAATCAGTTTGGCTGCAGAAACAACTATTCCAAAATTAAAGAAGGTGGGTCGTAAGAAATGGATGACTGAAGAAATTGTTACACCTAATGGAAACAAGAAGACTCAACAAAAATAATCCTGCCAAATATGAAGAAATTCACAGACAAGTCAGAATATTATGTAGGAAGGCAAAAGAATCATGGCTTGAGGAAAAGTGCTTAGAAATTGAAAAACAACACAACGGTCAAAATACCAAATTAGTGCACAAAAGAATTCAGGAACTTACTACTAAAAGAACAAGTACATCAACAGGCTGTCTAAAAACTAAAAATGGCAAAATCATAATAGAAAAAGATCAGATTCTACATGTATGGACAGATTATGTGAAAAACCTGTATAATGATAACAGAAAGGAACAGTATGATATTAGATTTAATAATGAAGGACCACCAATTTTAAAGATGGAGGTTCAAAATGTTCTTAAGCATATGAAAGCTGGCAAGGCTCCCGGTGCAGATAACATCACAACAGAAATGATTAAAGCTTTAGAAGAATTTGGACTAGAGCAAGTCACCAGACTGCTGAACACACTATATGATACTGGAGATATACCTTCTGAATTATGTAATTCTGTATTTATTGCAATCCCAAAGAAATCAGGAACCTTGGAATGTGATCAACATAGAACAATTAGTATAATGAGTGTGTTGCCGGGGTCCCATACGGGGGAGCAAAGAATAGTAACAAACTAACACTGTTGCCTACCATGCATGTCGTAGGAGGCGACTGAGGAGGATAAGGTTCCGTCGCCCTGCTACTGAGTGAGTGCGTAGGCGCGACACTATGAGCTGTGAGTTTCGTGTGGAATGCTTTTACATCTGTCCGCGGTTGCGTGTAGCGTGAACTGCATGTTCGGAACGATGGCAGCCGGCTGTTGCTGGATTGACTGGTTTGCCTTTTCGGCTCACAGGTGCATTTTTCAGGAGACTCCTGGGAGTCGCCGCTGGAGGTACTGAGTTCGTGCTTTGTGCGGCGCTTTCGGCGGGTCGTCCTGTGGAAAGAGACAGAGTCATATGGGATAAAACCCGGGTCAATGAAGTCTTTCTGGTGACTACCATTTCCATCGACGATGAACTGTATTTTTCATGGAGGACTTTAGTGTTGGCATTCTGGCGGCGGCATTATGCACAGTGTACCTGTGCGGGCTGTTGGCTTGCCGAAACTCCTGTCTGTTCCATTGTTCACTTTTGGCAGTGAGGAGCATTTTGTGTGATATTCACTGGCACAGAAACGGAGCAATATGGGGACAACCCGTTGCCGTGAAGTTGGAACCACGACTAACTAACTAACTAACTAACAACGATCTTGTTACGAATTATCATGCAAAGAGTGAGGAAGAAAATACAACCTGAAATAGGGGAAGAACAATGTGGGTTTGTAGAAGGACAGGGTACAGTAAATGCTGTGTATATGCTGCGAACAGTTATTGAACGTGCTATAGAAGTAAACAATTATATACATCTTTGCTTTATTGACAACACAAAGGCTTTTGATAGAGTTAGACATGTCAACATATATTGGAAACAACAAGCTGCCATAAGGATTGATAATGAAGTGGGACAATATCAACCTATTAAGAGAGGTGTTAGGCAGGGATGTGTAATGTCTCCAGATCTTTTTTCCCTATACAGTGAAAATATTTTCAGAAATGTAGAAGACATAAATGGAATCAGCATTGGAGGACGAAACATAAATAACATTAGATATGCAGATGATACAGTATTGATTGCAGACAATGCACAGGATCTGCAACAATTAGTAGACGCGGTTGTTGTCCACAGTGAGCAGCTGGGGTTGGAATTAAATTGTAAGAAGACACAGGTTATGGTCGTCACTAGGAAGAACGAAGTACCACAATGTAATATACAAGTAAATGGGAATATTCTTCAAGTGAATCGGTACAATTATCTCGGAACAGTCATAACATCTGATGGGAGATGCCTTGAAGAGATTAGAACAAGAATCGCCATGGCGAATGTAGCCTTTAGCAAGATGAAAAACATTCTGACCAATAAAACGATGTCAATTGAAGCGAGAAAATAGTGTTGAGGGGAAACATAGAGCCTGTTCTTTCGTATGGATGTGAAACTTGGACAATGTGCAGTCAAGCTGAAAAACATCTGATGGCTGCAGAAATGTGGTTTCTGAGGAAAATGCAAAGAATACCATGGACAGATAGAAAAACCAATGACCAAGTACTACAGGAGACAAATGAAAATCGTATATTGATTAGAGAAATTAGACGTAGAGAGTCAAAACATTTTGGACATGTTATGAGAAGAAATGGACTGGAGAACTTATTGACAACTGACAAGTTCGAGGGGAACAGACCAAGAGGAAGACCCAGAGAAAAATGTCTGGATGGCTTGGCCACATGGCATGGACGAGACAGGAACACTGAGCTGATCCACGACTCTGGTGATCGAGTGAAATGGCGAGTCATGACCGCCCACGCTTTCCGGCATGGCACATGATTGATTGATGGAATGGTAACTTATTACTCACGTATTCATCAGTCTTAAAAGCATTTCATAGTAGTAAACGTACCACTAAACCCTTCAACATACGATACGACATCGTTTCTCCACCAATGCCTGGCACGATACTCTTTGTAAACAAGTTATAATTGGATTCATTCATTCAGTAGTATGTCCTTTTCAGAATGTTGCTCCCATAACAACCTTCCGGAAAACTTCTCAGTCATAAACAACATGCCTCGCGTCTGAACACCCATCTGGAGATCAACTGCCACATCCTGCACCAATCTTACTTTTTCCTTTCTCATCCTCTCGTCCCGAGCATTTACCCTTCCATTATTGTTCTCTCCAAACTTTCATGACGATTCAAGTGACCAAAATGTTTCAATTTTATGTGTTTTATCGTCTTTAGTATCTTCCTTTCTTCAATACTCAGATCTTTTCGAATTAGATACACGCTGATATTGTTAGTACATCAGGGATTGTGTTGAGATACAGCATAGTATCCATTGTATCCAGTTACACGGTAAAGGAAGAATCTACAATGTGCAATCGTATGTGAAACATCTTTCCTATGAGAGCGACTAAGAATTCCCATTAACGGGGGCTGTTTCTGGTAAGAAAAATGTCTTACAGTTGGAGACTTAAACGCTCTGTCAAAAGAGAGGAGAAACCTTACCGAAAATACAGAATTGCACTTAGGTACTGCTTAGCACCAGCCTATTTTGAATGGTGACTGCGCTTCAGATTAACAACTGGAATCGGCAACTAAGGTAATGTCACAGATTTGGTGTTTATTTCCGATACTCATGTCCATCAATAATCTGCAGTGTTCTGGGTACTTTGAAGAGTTATCATCTGAATGAGCCGGGTATCCCACAGAGAAGCATACTCATAGACAAGTTACGCCCCTATACGCCTGTATATATCATCATCATCATCATCATCATCATCAGCATCATCCTCATCATCATCATCATCATCATCATCATCATCATCATCATCATCATCATCATCATCATCATGTGCCATGCCGATAAGCGTGGGTGGTCACACTTCGACATCTTACACTATCCATCGTCTCGTGTTCTTGTCTCGACCATGCCTCCATGTGGCTAAGCCATCCATATATTTACCTCTCTGCCTTCCCTTTGTTTTTCCCCTTCAATCTTGCCACTTGTCACCAAATTCTCTAGTTTATTTCTTCTCATAACTTGCCCAAAAATATTTGGACTGTTTGCATCTAAGTTCCCCAATCAGTTTTCATTTGCTTCTTGTAGGACATACTCATTAGATTTTCTGTCTGTCCATGGTATTCTTTGCATTTTCCCACAGACACCACATTTCCACTGCCATTGGGCTTTTGTTTCAGCTTGTCTGTTGATTGTTTACGCTTCACATCCATACAAAAGAATAGGTTATATGTAGCACCACAACACTCGTATTCTCGTTACAATTAACAGCGATTTATTGGTTAGTACGTTTTCGTTCTTTCAAAAGGCTACCTTTTCCATAGCAATTCTTGATCTAATCTCTTTAAGGCGCATCTCATCACATGTTATGACTGTTCCGAGATAGTTCTACCGATTCTCTTGTTTAAGAATATTATCATTTACCCATATACCACATTGTGGTATTTCTTTCTTCCTAGTGACGTCCATAACCTGTGCCTTCTTGCAATTTAATTCTAACCCCAGTTGCTCACTGTGTACACCAAACGTGTCTACTAAGAGTTACAGATCCTATTCATTGTCTGCAATCAATACTGTATCATCCGCATATCTAATGTTATTGATGTTATGTCCTCAAATTGTGAGTCCCCTCATACCTTCTAAATGTCCAAAATTATTTTATAAATATCATGTAGTCAATAAAGACACGACCGAGCTGTTGTCTACCTTGCCAGATACAACACACCGAACAGCTATCGTCAAACAGTCACGGTAGAGAGGAAAATGAAAAGTTCTCCACTCAAAGGAGCAGACGACTAAGGGTTAGAAGTAACATGATCCAGCATCATTTGTCTCTGTCTGCATCTGGCTCTTTTCCAGCTGATCTTTTAAGTGGACGCGGTGTTTTCTAATGCTTCTCTTCTCGCGCATTCTTTGGTCATATGAGGTGATGAGAAGCGTTAGAAAACACGGTGAATACTGGACAGATCAGAGCAATCAGAGCAGACTGACAGAAGTGATATTGGGTGGACTGAGATGGTGGCATTGGGGTGGGGGGGGGGGGGGATATCATCAGCAGAGTTGATCTAGCACATGAAGGTTAAGATTTGCAGAAAGTCATGAAGGCCTAAGCCTGTTGGCAGAGCACGTGATGATGAAGTTGTCTTCAGAGATGACTTTCTGCGAGACTGCTTGTAATATGTCATCACGTTGTGGCCTGTGTTAAAAGACAACTAAAGATCGAATTAACGGCTGCTGTAGCAGAAATAACATGGGGGTTGATATTGTGAGTGTGTGGAGAATTATGTTTGTCATGTAACACGAAGCGTTCGCGCTGAATAATTGCAATCTAAGAACAGCAACCCGGGCAGGTGCACTTTCTCTTGGCAAAAATGTATAATTTTAGTTGTTCCGTAAATAAAGTTTTTGCATAATAAAAACGATTGCTCTTTTTAGACATCTCGCATTTAAACAGGACAATGTGAAAATATTAGCTATTTTCTTCATTGCTTGGCAAGAAAGAAAGGTAACCCAACAAGTATATTGGAGTTTTTTGTTCTAGAGTTGTCTCCTCGAAATATATAGTTTGCAAGTAAAGGGCCCCGCTTTTACACTTCTTACACTTGGTTGTAGTTTGGAGAGTGTTGTGCCTGCCTCGTGTACTTCCTAAGACACGTCCATGTTACCATTATGGGCTCAGTAGACCTGGGATCTCAGGTCAGTGTCATACACTCGCTATTTCAAAGATATAGCGCCATAATACAGACCCACGTATAGGATACTTGCTAGAATGTTGTGTGACTTATTTCACAAATTATGAACCAATTTAGAAGCCCGTTGTTTGACTTTCCAGACAGGTGTAATAGTTAATATTACATAATAAATGGTTTATAGACAAGTGTGTCTTGACAATATTGCCTGGGCATTGTGTCTCATTTTCTAATCCATGTATAGCTGTTTCTGGAGGAAATAACGGTTGAGTTTTCGTTTTAAAAAACTCAGTCTCTCGGTTGTACATCATCTGTTTTCGTTAAGTTCACCAGCGATGTTTCCTTTCCATTGTTCACATTTTCCCCCTCTGACTCTATACTTTGATGGTTTTTGGGTGTATGTTGCTATCGGAAGTTAATCAGGTTTCATTCTCATGAAATGTCCAAACCAGTTTATAAGTTATCTCTCGATACATTTGATTCGTGATGATATAACTTTCATGTCTATCACCCTACACTGTATTATGTCTCTTCTGGAAGCTCCATCTTCATAGCTCAAGCTTAACAACAGACATGTGACGAGTGGAGTTGTGGCAATGATCACGTTTGACATTGACAGCAACATATTTGAAGGCACAAAACTGTTTATCATTTGTAGGTTGATCTAGATGACAGTCTGTGTATATTTTAGTGACATTGACAGCTAATAGACCATTGTTTGTCTTTTGGCATCTTTTTTCTCCATCTCTGTCTCTGTCTCTGTCTCTGTCTGTCTGTCTGTCTGTCTGTCTGTCTGTCTGTCTGTCTGTCTGTCTGTCTGTCTGTCTGTCTCTCTCTCTCTCTCTCTCTCTCTCTCTCTCTCTCTCTCTCTCTCTCTGTCTTTCTCTCATCAATCGTCTCCTGTGAAAAAGCTGAATAGATATTTGAACTATAAACGTATTTTTCCCGTTGAGGTGTATTATGAAAACAAAACTAAATACCGGTAGATAAGAATTCAGTCGACTCCTCTGACAAAGTAGTGCGATTACCTGTACTTCGCAGAAGACATCGCGCTCTGTCCCTCACTTGAAATCAGATAAATTACACACGTTGAATAGAAGAGCATCTAAATATTGTCTATTATCCAGCCTTATGTGCAACTACACATTATCGAGGTAAAGGATGGAAAACACGCCAATGGGGCTAACGCAGTCCTGGGGACGGAGTAACCACCGGAATAAGGGGACAACTCTGCAGCTGAGCAGACCAGGGAACTCACTTGTCCTTACAGTAGGAAATGACTGTCAAAGGTTGAGGTAAAAGACCACCACCATGTGGATGCAGAAGGCAAGAGGAAACCACCACATTATAATCCCAAGACTTCATGACAAAATTGGTGGCGGAAAATTCAACATACCTACAACAATTGTTGGACATTGTAGAAACAGAGAGTGCAAAGAATGGACAATCCTTGAATATCAATAAAACAGTAGCAATGGTGATATCACAGAAAATGGTGACACCAAAATGTGACATAGAAATAGAAGGGAACATTCTTAACCAAGTGGATAATTTTAGATACCAAGGGACAATTATAACATCAGATGGAAGATGTACAACAGAGATTAGGAGCAGAATAGAGCAAGCAAAAGCCGCATTTCAGAAAATGAAGAGTATCTTATGCAATAAGTCATTATCACTGAGTGTAAGAAAGAGAGTGCTGAAATGCAATGTAGAACCAGTTTTGCTGTATGGCAGTTAATCTTGGAATGTAAATGAACAAATTAAGAAGAAATTACAAACAACAGAAACGTGGTTCCTGAGACAAAAGTTGCGAATTCCTTGGATTGCCAGAGTAACTAACAACGATTGCCTGAAACAGGCTAATGAAACAAGAACATTATATACAACAATAAGAAAGAGACAAACAGCTTTCTTCGGGCATGTGATGAGAAGAGAGGCATTGGAAAACATCGTCACAAATGGAAAGATCGTGGGGAAAAGAGGCTCAGCCAGACGAAGAGAAATGATGCTAGACAGATTGAGACGGTGGCATGGAGGAATATCATAAGCTGAGTTGATCCAGAGCACCAAAGATCGAGATCTGTGGATAGCCATGAACGCCTACGCCAGCTGGCAGGTCACTTGATGCTGATGATGATATGTGCTACTTAATATCTTTGGTATCTTCTCTACGTTTTACTTGGGCTCTTAATCTATCAGCTCTGGTTTTACTATTAATTAAGTATGCCTTTTTATTTTTTATTTTCTTTCTTCTATTTTATTGAGGATTTCGTATTTTTGTAACAACAAGAAGCTGTGTTCAAGTTTGTTTTATTTTGTTTGCTTTATTTCGCTTTTTATCTGTTTGTGTTGTCCTGTCCTTGACAAAGGTTCTAGAACCGAAACCTCGACAGTGTTTTGTTGTCCTATAATACTTATTGTTTTATTTCCTCACTCTTTGGATGGAGCGTTAATATTTCCAGGTATCATGATTTTCCATTTCAATCCGAATCAGCCATCACTGATTGGAATTTACATTTACACGCATGAGGCGTTGTTCCATATATGCACACAGATTTTTCAGTTTTCCTATCGTGGTGGTCTGAAGGAGCAACTATACCCTGACACTCAATACCATTTGTACTGTAAGCATTTATATCCAACCACCAATGATAGAATTCATTATTGACATACATTGCCTGACCCCAGCTATGTGTTCCGCAGGTAAAGCAGTTATGCCGTGGGTATTTGATGCTTGTTTCATCCTCTACAATTGTCTCCTGCATCAAGAGGTTTTCAAAGCCGTACACTGGCTTCTGTAATATGGAAGAATGGCTCTTTGCAGTTCTGCAATTCCAATATCCTTCACGAGTGCATCACTGACATCACAGCACTCTGATAATTTCCATTCGTGCTCGTCCTAATCTTCAACATCTAGAGACATGTAAACAATATAAAATAACACAAAGTAATGCTGCTTTACAGAACATAATTACGAACAATACAAAGACGTTGTGGCGACAATCCTTCATCAGCAAACAAATACATAAGAATTGGATGAGAAGAATGAAAAGATGAAACAATGAAAATAATGAAGAGAAAATAAATGAAAATTTGAAAAAAAGACAAAGTGCTACTTATTTCAAAATCCCAGGCACCAATACACCAGGCAACTGTATAGGCCGAGTCAATCTGTCCGCCTACTCTTATCCACCTCACCAGCATGTCTTGGGGAAAAGATTCAGCAAATGTTCCGTATCTTAGTTGTTTTAATTTAAACATGTCACTCTGCAGGAAGCTTACTTGACTTCACCTTTCTCAGGACGCTCTGTGATTCCGTTACAATGACGAAATGTCTCTGCTCTAGTCCTTTAGCCAGCAGAACACCACTTTGACTTCCTCACTCTCCATTCTCAGAGAGGATGTCCTGGTTACATATTTCAGTCTTTTCTGAAGTCTGTCAGGTACCAAGGGAAGCGTTCACAGGCAACATAAGTCAGGTGAATTCAGGACCACACAGGGGCAAAATTAATTCCAAACACGCTAAGACTTTGCAGACTATACTCTCCTGCCATGTTTGTGAGATAATTGCCAGCAAGACCGATATCCCACGTATATCTGAGAGACTGGGACAGTTCAACTCCTCGAGTAGAAAACAATTATCTCTCTCATCTTTGTGAAAATGAGCTACATTAAATGTTGTTGTTGTTGTGTTTTGTTTGGTCTTCGCTTGAAGACGAGTTCTAATGTGCCAGTGGTTGTGTCAATGATATTGTCCAGTGTCTTAGTCAAGTATTCCATAAGATGCTATGACTGTTTTGAGACAACTTACCGATTTACTTGTTTAAGAACATGCCCACTTACTTGTATGTAATTGTATATAACATTGTGGTATTTCCATCTTACCAGTGACGACCATAATCTGTGTCGTCTTACAGTTCAATTCTAACCGTAGTTGTTCACTGTATGCAATAAACGCGTCAACTAATTGATTGATTGATTGATTGATTTAGGAACCGACATCACAGCATTCGGGACACGCATCAACTAAATGTTGCAGGTCCTGTTCATTGTCTGCAAGCAAGACTGTATCATCTGCATATCTAATGCTATTGATGCATCGTCCCCCAATGTTGATTCCTTCCATATCTTCTATATTTCACTGCACAGGGGAAAAAAAAAGATCTGGAGACATTACAATTTCCTGTCTCATTCTTCACTTAATAGGCTGATATTGACCTACTTCATTATCAATTCTTATGGCAGCTTGTTGTTTCCAATATATGTTTTTTACACGTCTGAGGTCATTTCCATCAATTTGTAGATCTTCAAGACTCCTTATCATGACTCACTTTATCGAAAACCTTTGTGTAGTTAATAAACAAAGATGTAGATCTTTATTTACTTCTATAGAACGTTCAATTGCTGTTCTCAGTATATACACATTTACTGTACCCTTGCCTTCTACAAGCCCACATTGTTCTTCTCCTATGTCAGGTTGTATTTTCTTCCTAACTCTTTGCATGATAATTCTTAGCAAAATCTTCGTGATGTGACTCATTATACTAATTGTTTGATGTTGATCACATTACAAGGCTCCAGATGTTTTTGGGATTGCAACAAATGCAATACAGAATTATATAATTCAGAAGTTATATATGTTAAGATATGTTAAGATATAAGAAGATATATACGTTACAAACCTTTGAGAACAAAATTTTAAGACGCATCTTTAGACCCATTAGGGATACACAAAGTGGAGAGTGGAAAAGAAGAGGAAACAAAGACATTTATGATCTGTTTAAGTCCCCGCTAATCACTGGTATCATGAAGGCAATAGACTACAATGGCTGGGGCATATAGAAAGAATGGAAGATAATAGGGAAACAAAACTCGCTTACACTCAGGAAATAAATGACCGTAGACCCCGAGGTAGACCAAGAAGGCGGTGGAGAGGTAATACATATACAGACCTACAAGCACTTGGAATCAACGACTGGCAAGAGAAGGTCAACCAGAGAGACGAATGGAGACGGATTGTATCTGCAGCAAAGAACCTCAATGGCTCGGAACGCTGAAGAAGAAGAAGAAGAATATCTCCGGTATCATATATTGTATTCAGCAGTCTGGTGACTTGATCTATTCCATATACTTCTAAAGCTTTAATCATTTCTGTTGTGATGGTCCCTCAACCTGGGATCTTGCCAGATTTAATATGGTTAACACCATTCTGAACCTCCATCTTCAAAATTGATGGTCCTTCGTTATTATTTTGACTGTTATACTGTTCTTCTATTATCGCCATAAAAGTTTTTCACATAATCTGAACTTACACGCAAATCTGATCTTTTTCTATTAGGAGTTTTCCATATTTTGTCTTCAAGCAGCCTGATGATGTACGTGCTCTTTGATTAGTAAGCTCCTGAATTCTTTTGTGCATTAGTTTTGTATTTTTACTGCTGTGCTGTTTCTCAATTGCTATGCAATTTTTCACGAGCCATGCTTCTTTTGCCTCCTTACATAATGCTCTGACTTTTCTGTGAATTTATTCATATTTGGCAGGATTATATTTGTTCTGTCTTCTTGTTTCCATTAGTTGTAAAATTTCTCCAGTCATCATTGTCTTACGACACATTTTCTTTAATGTTGGAATAGTTATTTTCTGCAGCACAATTGATTGAATTCTTCAACATTTCCCATTGATCATCGACATCTTGAAATAGGATCTCTAGAACAGGCAATATGTCGAATTTGTTCTTTACTTCTATGTTTAAATTATCCTGTATTTCTTTGTCAGTGATCAATTTGCACAAATCATATTTAGGGTTTCCTGTTATTTAATTGACTTTCTTTAATTTTACCCTCAATGTGCCTGTAATTAATCTGTGATTACTGTAACAGACTGCATTGGGAACTGTTGTTATGACTGTTAGCGCATTTCGAAACCTTCTGCTAATCAGGATGTAATCTATCTGGTTTTTAATCCTGCTGTCTGGACTCCTCCATGTCAACAATCTTCTAGGATGCTGTTTAAGGTTTTCTACATCCATTTCTTGTTCTTTTGCCCATTCTACAAGTCTGTACCCTCTTTCGTTTCGCTCTCCCAAACCATGGATGCCTACACAGCGTAAACTTTATTTCCTACTTTTGCGTTGAAATCATCCATTATGATATCAATATATATCAATATATATATATATCAATATATATATATATATATATATATATATATATATATATATATATATATATATATATATATATATATATATCAATATTAATATCAATATATATATATATATATATATATATATATATATATATATATATATATATATATATATATATATATATATATATTACTCCAATCACAGGGGTGAAAATGTCAATTTCTATATAGGAGTCTTAGTAATGAATTTACTGCGTTGTTCAGAACCCTGCAGGTATTGGCTTCGGGAACAATAGAGTAGGAATAAATGGTCTAGATGCGTTTACCAGTCTGGGGTTGTTTCGGACATTTGATTGGCCAGTGATGATTAACGGAGATTCACTCTTCCAGCATTGAAAAGGCCATTTCCTCCTCCTGCCTTAACGATTTTGACCCTCCTGTAGCCCTTCTTCATCATTTATGAAAATATCAAATTTTCAGCCACACAAAGACCACCTTTCCCTGTGGAAAACATGTGCCAAACAATATAGCCATACCCAAACAAACAAGTGAGAAATGAAATTGGAATGAGAGAAAGAGTGAAAGCGAAAGAGAGAGAGAGAGAGAGAGAGAGAGAGAGAGAGAGAGAGAGAGAGAGAGAGAGAGAGAGAGAGAGAGAGAGAGAGAGAGAGAGAGATACAGAAGGAAGGTGAAGTGAGTATGACACAAGGGTGTAACAGTTAGACTGTTGTGTCCAATCACTCCATCATCTAATGCAGGCCTTCCTCCCTGTATTGACATGACATGTCTTCCCAACTCCTGCCACAGGGAAGTGAATCATCCTCGTGTTTTCAAGAATGTCGCCGAGAATATCGGGTGTTCATCAGCAAGGGTGATGCCATTACACATTCTTAGCATTTCTTCTCATCTCCCGGACAAATGTATAGGTAATCTTGCATCATAATTACAAGGTTATGCCACATCATATTTAAACATCCCCGGGAAGGTTAACCCGGTCAACAAATGCCCGCAGAAGTCGGATGTGTTGGCCTAACGGCGCAAGAACCCAGCTCTGCTGTACACAGGCACAACGCAGTCATATCCGGAAAAAAAATCCGGATGAACGCAGAAGAAGAAGACGATATTTAAACATTTATAATTGAACTCATCATTAATTCTTTATAAATGAATTCATGTACAAAGAAACCCATTCTCTTCTGGACATATAGACAAAGAGATTATAAGAGATATTCTAGAAAAGTATCCTTCATAGAAGAACACAAGTGATATTCTAGAACGTACCCTGATAACCCCCATCTAAACATTATTGACCTATGAAGACTGAATAAATACAGAACGGGAACATCCAACCTCATAAGGGGCATACCTGGACCAGCACGACACTCATTCACATCTGTCTCTAATTCAAAGAAAGTTCATCTAAACCTCCGAGGATTTCTCTTGATCCTCACAAGAAAACTCTGCCATACATGCAGAACCTTTCTCCGAGGGTAAGTCAATAAATAAGTCACAAATGGCTGTAGAAAAATAACTAAATATGATAACAACTTGAAACCAGTTTATTTTTATACATACAGTGACCCTTTATTTCTCAACATAATTTCCACCAACCTTGATGCACTTATCCTATTATTTTATCAGTCCTCCAAAACCGGCTGCATAGAACTGTGTGCTCTGTTTTCTAAACCACCTTTTCAGTTCACATTAAACTTCGGCGTCATTTGCGAAATATCTTCCGCCAAAGTGAGTTTTCAGTGGATCAAAAAAGTAGAAATCGCTAGGAGCTAATTCGGGTCTGTAAGGTAGATGTTAATCGAGCCGTATGTGGTCTGGCATTGTCATGAAGCAGCAACACTTCTCTAGTCAGCAGTCCAGAAAATTTCAATCGATCATGCATTATGCTGCATGCTGAACCATGTGAGCACCCTATTGCAGATGCTACAGAGTCTATCGTTACTCGCCTGTCCCCTCTAATCATCTCCTCCACCCGCTGCGCGGATGCTTCTGTTGCAATCTCAACAAGACGACCAGATCGGATTTCATTAACACTTTTAGAGCGTCCTTAAGAAAATTTTTCTGCCCAGCTATGCACCCCTTTACGGGACAAATATTTATCAGCTCAAACAGGAAGCATTTCCTTGTGAATGTCCTTTTCAGGCAGTCCTTTTGCGCGCGCTCGCGCACGCGCGCGCACACACACACAAACGCACAACAACACATCGCATTTTTGGTTGTACACTCCGTAAGTACAGTAGCCATAATGTTTATGCGCTGGGCATGCGCATAAGAAGCCTAGCGCCACCTGACGAACGGGAATATAAAGTTCGATGTTGCTGTCACCTAATGACACCTGTTGAAAACACCAACTACATTTACCTGCCATCCCATAAACTGTGTGACTCGCCTTCATATTTAAGTGTACTAGTCTTAAGTTTACTCACTTTGGTTTCCACATTACCAAAATCATCATGAACTAAAAAAATCCACACCACATCTACTGGACTGAGCTATACGTCCGTCCTAGACGAATCATTTCTGGCAACTGCGCACCCCGAAAATACAATTGTCTGCTCATTCATCAACATTAATTATGTTAATAAGAATTAACTTTGCCGCATCAATATGAAGGCTCACTTTCGCGCGAACTGTGACATCATTCAGATGTGGGGTTGATGCTGATGTTCTTGGGGACTGGGGAGAGGGGGGAAAGTAATGTTGTACTTTTCTCACCCCTGGTTTTGCAGGCGTTAAATCTTCGTGATAGATATTTGACAAACATTTTCTGGGATTGTCTCCAACCGCCATCTCCCTAGCTCGCCTGTAATCAAACAGCAGATATTCCGTATTACAGCTATTTTTAGTTGTCCTGGCGCTGTTTACAACTCTGGCGTTGACAATTTCCAGAAGAGAAAGGGGGTAGTGTTTTAGTGATAGTTTTAGTGTTTTAGCTTTTAGTGTAGCCACCTCGAGTTCCCGTTAATACGGAAGCAGTTTTACTCACTGCATTAAAACTTTTGTTGATTGGCGTCGACATAAATTGTCACAAAGCTAACTCCTAGGACTTTTCGACGCTCGGAGAACTGAAATATCAGTCAAAACATCATTTAAAATCTCCAATTTCTAATTCATCTCCTCTCCATTGTGTCCTTTTGCCTCTGTTTGGGTTACAGTATCAGGAACAGAATGTCGACTGAGGAAGACGGCTCCAACATTCAATTTTCCATGAACTTACTTGATCTGGGGCGAATGTGGTTGCAAAAGCAGAGACCATCTCATCACTCTCGCATTCAAATTCCTTGGAGCTGCCAGAATCATCAAAGATTGATGGTCACACTGTACTGTAAAGTGTTTCCCATACACATAGACTTGACATTTTTCCACAGACCAAACTAATGCCAAACATTTCTTCTCGGTGATAAAATAAATTCTCTCCGCCGAGTTCAATTTCCTACTAGCATATGCAACAGGAAATGGCACGGAGTGCCCATCTTCCTTCCACTGAAGAAGTGTAGCACCAATTCCTATGTTACTTGCTGTAACATAACCCCGGGGCTTGGACAGGTATGTTACTAATAGTTAATATCCCCAGCCTTTGCTCCAGCCACCCCAATAGGACTTTACATCTACAGGGCCCCACACAAGCCGGGACAGCTGAACTTCCCCTCCCACCTATGGATTCCTACCCACAGGGGGCTCGGACAAGACAACAGTCATACTAGTACTCAAAGCCATGGTCAACAAATCAAAATTTAATTTCTTAATACGTCAGCTAAACTCAGAGAGGGATGGCTGGAAGCCTAGATAGAAGACAATATATACAGTGCTGACTAAGAAAGCGAGAGGATCTACAGATGATCAGTCATCATCACGGAGCATGTTACTTCAGTGAGTGCCGTCGTCCCGTCGTGGCTAACGACTCACCCGATGAACTTCCAGTGCAAAAGAACTCCAAGTCGTTAACTCTTCCAAAGTTCTCTCCTTCCACTGTGAGTAAGATCTCGGACTGGTCAGGTGTCTGATACCTGACTGACACTTCAACACTGTTCGCTGTTCATCCCTCGATGACGGAAGAAATCACAAGTTCTACTCTAATGATGACTTGTGGGCCGACCCTAGAGTTCTAGATGTCCCCATCTGATGATAAGTACTGCTGCACAACACAATAGAATATAAGAGCCTGGTTGCTCTTTGGCATCTCAAGTTAATGGGATGAACGTTATCGGCAACACATAACTGGAGCGCTGGCTCCATGTAATAACACTGTCACACGTTGGTAATCCAACGTGTGAATGTAAGAATTCAACATATTCACAATGTCACTATTCTATACCTTTCTATAGGCGTCTGCTAACTTCACAACTTAGCAATGTCATTGTCTAACAACACACCTAGGAATGGGATAGATCCCTACCCGAACAAGTCTGTCTCTCAGATGTTCACAAATATAGTAGACTACTGTTGTAGGTCACTGACCAAGTTCAGGTTTTAAAAGAATCACAAATGTAGATCCACACCGGAGTTAGATGAATCATTATACAGTGGACCTCATTAAGACCCAGCCGGGCCTGAAACATATAAACTGGCCATCGTCGTGACGGTTCAACAGAGTTCACTTTCTTCACCTCCGCTTGAACAATGTCATATAACTTACACATATTACCAATGAGTTACCTTCTGAGTATTCATAGATCTTCACCAGTACCTTACCGGTGTGAATCAAGAGACGTATCAGTCCTAGACCCAACCTGGATCGTCTGACCAAATCTTCGTCGGACTCGTCGCGATTGTCTTAGCTTAGACTCACCGTGACGTTCTAAAACTCAATTATCTCAAAATGTGTTGACTCTGACCGATTCAGTTGACCGCTCCCAGTATTGCCCCAAACATAATCTTGACTGGCACTGGAATGAGCTGGTCCCATTGAGTCTATGGTATAACTCCTCGAATCTCCATCACATAAACAGGTCCTGAAATATGGAGGTCGGTGTGAGTACTCAGCTACAACTAGGACCAACATACACCTCAACCATAATACATGCATCAGAGTAATATATATCATAACATGATATAATAGATAGTCAACATAATAGATCAACTCTCGTAACTGAAAGGTACAGCATTATGGTGCATTTGTAAGCTAGTATATAGTCAAGTAAGCTCATCTGAGCAACATCGGGCTCGATAGCACCATAGTAGACTGTTTGACTCTGTCATAGTATCCTACTACCTGGTGTTATTCCAATCCTCCATTTCTGTTCCGTCAACAACCATAAAATAAACCTATTTATATCCTCCTCAATCATATAACTCAACAATTAATTAATCACTTAACCCATTTTTCAATTAATTAAACATAATCCAATAATGACTACACAATATCAATAAATTATATACATCATAATACGTCAAACTAGCATTAACAATTTATTAAATCATAACTTTTTAGTAACTAATTAACAACTCATAAACTAAGCAAATGCTTTTCGCCTTGGGATCTCTGTCCCAGAACAGGTTTGACCTTTATTAGTTGACCTTGTCTCCCGACGGTCAAGCCTGTGCAGGTCTATCACAGATATGGTGGCAATCCACCGAGTAATCTTTCCTACAGCAGCTATGGAAAAAGAGCTCCTTGGTTCCATGGCGATTTAGACCACGTCGTCCTGTTTAGAGTGGCATCCAGCCCCTCATCCCATAAATCTTCAGTCCTCCCGCAAGTGCGGACTAAATGTCTCCGTTGTAATTCCCACTTCCTAGTTGTACATAATAGTCATCATCATTCTACAGTAAGTCAACAATTGCACACCAAGCAGAGGAAAATGGTACACTTCAATGCACAAGATAACACATAACACCAACATGACACCGAAGATGGACACATGCCAGCTATATTTAGGATTTAACAGCATCTACACTAAATAGAATCATTGGACGAACTCGCTCACGTGATTGTAACTCCGGCCCTTGGTCGGCGTTCAATTCGAGACAGGCACTTCTCCTAACAAGATTCTAGAAGACGGTTCAGTCTCTTAGTGATGGCCGTGTTTTTCAAAAATATGAGTAGTTTGGTCAGAATTTGAGTGGTGATCTTGGCGGCAGAAATAGAAGAGAGATGTTCCCAAAACTTGAGAAAGTGAGACAACTCAGGCATCTACCAGAGCAAGGGCAGCCTTCAGATTGACTTGACTGGCAGGTAACTGAAACGGATCCACCAACCCATGGACCCAGGCTCAACCCAGTCTCATTGCTCTGAGGTGACAATTTCTTCTACAAAAACAAATACCACTATCCAGGAGAGCAGAAAGCAGAAGAGGCCCAAAACATATCAGGCATTGTTAACTTTTTGTGTTTTCATGAAAATGAACATTGGACAATTCTTTTTTCCACAGTGATCAGACAATAGTAGTCCTACACATATAAAAATTGATTGTGTGAAAATGGCAATGGGAGGGCATATACTCATGATTGTATAACTACTAAACATGCATGATAATGTCACATGTGATGTGCTTTCTTAAGCCTAAATCAGGCACAGTCAATAAACACACTAACAGTAGCTATTTCTCTACTTTATTTCCAGTTCAAATGTTTGTTTAAAAACTGTTTGTTGTTCTTTGTGTGTAATTAAATAATTAACACAATTTCAAAACACAATGGGAAATGAAAGGGAAAGGGATAACATCTATTGAAAAGAAGATGATCTCTATATTCCTGCAGCTACTCAAGGTCTATGCTATTTCTTTACTTGACCCTGTTTCATGTTGATAAAGTCATTTCAGACTATTCATAGACTGTAAGGGGGCTCAAGAGCTAATTGGATTCTTAGTGAAAAGCATACTCTTATCTTGTATCACTATCTTCAACGGGACCACCACCTAGACAAAACAAAAGCTCGAGTCTGAGATATTCAAGGTTCATATTCTTGACTATTGAACATTAGAGGGGTGTGGGACCCAGCTTCTATGACTAGAATATGGGCGATGCACACAAGTAATCCTCATTCCAATCGTAATATATGACAGTAGGGGCGGGGTTACCCCACACAGGATCAGGTTTACAGAAGAGAAGAATAGTAGAGTCATACATCAACGTTCTGCGCGTAAGTCGGATCAGTACAAACGCAACGGCCTCGTTTACAGGGCGTCGAATCGCTCTCAGTCGGGCATGCAAAATCAACACTCGGTCATGCACAATCACCTCTGTCGGACAGGCCAAATAAACAGTCTGTCGGGCAGACAAAATAAGCACGATCGGGCATGCATATTCACTCAGTCGGGCAGGCACATAAACAAGTAGTGACATCATAAATCCACATGTAATTCCTAACTACCTCTATCAAGTACATCATTGATCATTGGCACCTTGCCGTCTTGACAGACGATAGTTTGTGCTCTAAAAAGGCATAATAACTTTTAACTATGGCGGTAGCGAGTGTGACTGATAAGGCCAATTTGCGCTGTAAATGTCCGTTCACAGTGGGTGCATGTGAACACGTGGTCATTTCCACCATCATGCACCATCTTACGTCTCAAACGCTTGGTGTGTGACTTTTCTGCAATAATTTTCTCCTTTGACTTTATTCCATTTCTGATATTTGCCCTCCATGCAACACGTTCAGCGGCGACTTGCTCCCAATGTGCATTATCAATGCCTGTATCAATCATGTCCCGCTTACACACATCTTTGTATCGTAGTAGAGGCCGACCCTGAGATCTCTTACCCATCTGTAATTCACCAAAAAAGATATCCTTTGGTATTCTACCATCATCCATCCTCCTAAGATGTCCTATCCATCTAAGTCTACGAAGACTGAGCATGGAATAAACTGTCACACAACCTGATCTTTCCAATACTTCAGTATTTGTGATTTTGTCTTGCCACTTAATACCAAGAATTCTTCGCAGACACCGCATATGAAAGCTGTTTAAATTGTTCTCTTGGTGTGAGTAAGTTGTCCAGGTTTCACTGCCATAGAGAAGAGTACTAAGGACACAGGCTTGATAGACAAGGACTTTTGTTTTGGCAGTAAGCTTCCTGTTCTCCCAGACTCTTTTCTTAACCTGTTCATTGTTGTTGCTGCCTTACCAATCCGGATGTTGATTTCCTGATCTAGGGATAATTTGCTATTTACCACTGATCCTAGATACGTAAAATGGTCTACTATCTCTAGTTCGGCGTCGTCAATAAAGATTGATGGTACCCCATGTGCACCTTGTGACATAATCTGTGTCTTCTTTTTGCTAATAAAAAAATAACTTAAAAATAACTAAAAAAATAACGATAACTTATCACTAGTAATGCCTCTAACCTCACACAAATACATTCTGGAAACTGCACAGACAAATGCAAAGAAAAGATCGGCCTATGACATTGGTAAAAATTTATAAATCTATCAAGTACATACAAGACATTTCTACATAGAGGTGGAATAGCACTGGCATCCTCACTTAGCAAATACTTACCTGTACATCATAATGGAAATAACATCACCTTGCTTCCAGGAATTAATAAACACAACCTATATAATGCATAAGTTTCGGCACTATTACCTGCTTACTCAAGCCGATAACTTATCACTAGTAATGCCTCTAACCTCACACAAATACATTCTGGAAACTGCACAGACAAATGCAAAGAAAAGATCGGCCTATGACATTGGTAAAAATTTATAAAGAGGATGGTGTACGCGTGACAACAGACAAGGAAAACGGGGAGGCGTTTCTCCAGAGATTTTTTAGAGCAGACCAATCATAATTATGCGGATACCAGGGATGCAGTTAGAGAGAAATTATCTGGCACAATGGAGAATATGCCTTATGAAGACATCATACGGGCTGAAGATGTTAAACATATTTTGATATAGGCAAAAGACACGGCACCAGTGCCTAATGGTGTTAGGTATGGCCACATGAAGGCTTTGAGCGATGTAGACCTGAAGGAGATGGCCGACTGCTTTAATCAGAGCATTAGGACAGCATCAGTACCGCAAGATTAGTTGCATAGCTATCTCATCCCTCTCCCAAAATCATTCAAGAATCAGTCAAAGCTAAGCGGCTTTAGGACCATCACCCTTCAAAATACATTTGGGAAGGTTTTAGAGAAGATAGTCGCTGTTATGCTGCAGGAATTTTTGGAAAGGGGGAAGCTTCTTCCAAGAGGCATGGGGAGCTACAGGCCAGGAAAGGATACCTGGTTAAATGCAGCCACTTTTGCCATTGACGTTTATGAGAGGTTCCAGAGTAGACAGGAAACGATGGCGGCAGCGCTTGATCTCGAGGATGCGTACAATAGAGTTCGCTATGGTATTTTGATGACTGCACTTATGGAGAAGAAGGTCAATCTCTGGTTGGTGAACTGGATAGCAGCCGTACTGCTAATTATTTATCAATCGAGGGGGCGGAATTCGAACTCGGATGGCAGGGCCATTTTCCTGTGGAACGGGTGGTGTCCCGATCCAAGTATGATGTGAAGGTCCGAGGAGAATTGCGAAAGTTCCATTGTACTCTCCTTCAGAATTTGGAGAGGTAAGACGTAGTTTCTCCGAAAGTTAGTGTGACAACCATCGCGCTAGATTCGGTTCTGGATCCAGACGAGGGCGAGGTAGACTCAGTCCTACGCAGGAAGTCCTGTGGGAGGTTCTGCGGTCTTCTATGTGTTCACCCGTGGTTAGGGGGAACATGCTCCGTCGGGAAGAGGCCCATAGTGTTAAGCACACTGGGAATCGAGGTCGGATAGGCGAAGTCACGTCTTACACGACGCGAGCGTCTGGTGACTCGATCCGCCGACAAGCTCACTGTCCTTACTCGCGGGAGAGAAGGTAGGAGCGAGGGTGCACCAGACGATCCTGGAGTACGCGACCATTCACTTCAGTCGAAATCCACGAGCAGTCCACATGTGTGATGCCGTGTCGGGATAGGGGAAACTTTATTGTCAGAGGGGCCGGACAACCCTTCAGTAAAGTAACCGATGGCCTACGCAAGGTGGAAGCGGAACGATCCAGTTTAGAAGGTAAGCCGATCACCAGGCCATTACGTTTCGGGCCTAATCGCTGGAAGTAACGTACGACTGATGAGGTGGTTGGTGGACCAGCAACGCTACCAGTACGGTAGATATCCCAAGGGAAGTGAACGTTATGGAACGTCCTTTCCGGTAGATCCAGTCTCTGTAGAGTGTTAGGTTCAGAGTTCAGACAGTTCCTGGTAGAGTAAGTGCGACCGGGTCGACCTTCTTAAGTGGGCCTTATATGTGACGCAGGAACATAGACTTCTATGTGACGAAACGGACCAGATCTCATGTCCTTACTCTGTATTAATTCACTGTTGTCGGAATTAGACGAGTCGTCTCCCGTCAGAGATAAAAATAGCTAGGGGTAACCCCGGCTAAAATAGTCCCTGACGATAGAATTAATTAGTTCCACTGTCCCATTAGACGCCGGGTGATATGAAGACGTGTGAATCTGTCGAAACTGGAAGAGTCTGAAAACTTCCCCCATAAGCTTCCCGTCGGAACTGTGATCTATTATCAGTTAGAATTATAAATGGAAATCCTAATCTAGTAAATATGCTACATGCTTTGAATCGACGGATGGCATAGGCACTGATTCGGCCCACACCTAACAAGTGTCGACAAGAGTAAGTGTAAAACAGGTTCTTCTCTTCGTTCTGTTGATTGGTCCCACTATATCCACAGCCACACTTTCAAATGGTGTGCCAGTAATGAACATCTCCACTAAAATCGTTAGTGCTGTCCAGCGCTTTTAGACAACACTTTCACTGGGGAATGATTCAACATAACAGACTATGTCTGCATTCATTCCAGGCCAGTAGTAGTAGTAGTAGTAGTAGTAGTAGTAGTAGTAGTAGTAGTAGTAGTAGTAGTAGTAGTAGCAGTAGTAGTAGTAGCAGTAGTAGTAGTAGTAGTAGTAGTAGTAGTAGTAGTAGTAGTAGTAGTAGTAGTAGTAGTAGTAGTAGTAGTAGTAGTAGTAGTAGTAGTAGTAGTAGTAGTAGTAGTAGGTAGTAGTAGAGAGAGTTGAGCGCACGC
This sequence comes from Cepaea nemoralis, assembly GCA_014155875.1. Classification (NCBI taxonomy): domain Eukaryota; kingdom Metazoa; phylum Mollusca; class Gastropoda; order Stylommatophora; family Helicidae; genus Cepaea; species Cepaea nemoralis. The sequence goes on along the minus strand of JACEFZ010016829.1, from coordinate 22,369 downwards.
ATGAACTGTATGATGCCATTCCATATTTTTTGTGTATTCTCATCTTTCATATTATCATTTTGTATGCTAGTTGATTTTATCATGTATAATATAACATTACTGCAATGTGAGTGAGAGAGTTAATGAGTGGGAGAGAGAGAGAGAGAGAGAGAGAGAGAGAGAGAAAGTGTGTGTGTGTGTGTGTGTGAGAGAGAGAGAGAGAGAGAGAGAGAGAGAGAGAGAGAGAGAGAGAGAAAAGAGAGAGAGAGAGTTGAATCGCATCTCTAATTTTTACGCTACAGAATTTATATACAATTTTTTCTCCATTTCTTACAATTTTTGCGAGAATGCTCACATCAATCGTCAGTGTCTCAACTGTGTGTAAAGTTTGGGAGTTTGTTCTTATTAGTTTCAGTGATCCATGTGAGGCATGATGTATGTGTCTAGATGTGAGGATGTGTGTGTGGGTGTGTATGTAATTAATGTGTGTGTGGGGTTGAGGAATGTATGTGTGGGGGGATTGTGTGTGGGTTGATGGGTGATGTGTGAATGGGTGAAGGGATGTGTGGTCAGTGGGGGATGTGTGTGTGTGTGTTTGTGTGTGTGTGTGTGTGTGTGTGTGAGGGATGTGTGTGTGGGTGGGGATATTTTGGAGGATGGTTGGAAGTATGTGGGTGTTGGTGGATTGGGGTGTGGGTAGGGAATGTGTATTTGGGTGTGTGGGAGATGTGTGTGGGTTGGGGAATGGGTGTGTGATTGGTGTGGGGTGGGGGTTGGGTGTGGGGTGTGTCTGTGAATGGGATATGTATGTGTGGTTGGGAGTGTGTGAGTTTGGATAGGGTAAATGTGAGTGGATGGAGGATGTATGTGTGGGTGGTGAGGATGTTTGTAGCTGGGGGATTTGTGGGTGGGTGGGGAGATGTGTGTGTGTGGATGAGAGATGTATGGGCGTTGATGTGTATGGGGAATGCATGTGAGGGATGTGTGTGTGGGGGAATGTGATTATGGTGATGTCTTGTTTGGGAGGGGAGATGTGTGAGGGGTGGGGGAGGTGTGGTATATGCAGGTAGATGAAGGATGTATGTGAGGATGGGGGATGTGTGTTTGGCTGGGTTGTTTGGGTGTGTGTGGGTGGGAGGGTAGATGAGAGGTGCATATGTTGATGGATGGGTGGGTGATGTGTGGGTGTGAGTGGTTGATGGATGAGTACGTGAGTGGGTGGATGTGTGTGAGAGATGAGTGTATTGGTGGGAGATGTGTGTGTGGGTGAGAAGATGTGTGTGAGCGGCGTATGTGTGTGGGTGGGTTATATGTGGGTGGTGGGGTGTGTGTGGGTTTGAGGTGTGTGTTTTTGGATGATAAATGTGTTGGTGGGTGGGGATGTGTGTATGGGTGTGGGGATGTGTGTGTGAGTGTAAGGGTGGTGATGTGTGTAGTTAAGGGATGCGTGATTGTGGATTGGAGATCTGGGGGGGGGGAGGGGGGTGCTTGGTGAGTGGGTGGAACATGGTGTAGGTTGGGGGTGGGTGGGGGATGTATGTGTTGTGGGTTCGGGATGTGTGGGTAGGGGAGATTGTGGGTCGGGGATATTTGGGTGGTTGCGGGTTTTGAGTGTGGGTAGGTGCGGGATTTGTGTGGTGGCGGGAATATGTGTGTGTATGGATGTTGGATATGTGGTTGCGCGATGTGTGTTTGGCTGAGTGGTTGGGGTGTGTGGGTGGGTGGTGGAGGATATGTGGGTGGGTGAGTGTTGGTAGATTATGGCATGGGTGGAGGATGTGTGCCTGTGCGTGGGGAGATGTGTGAAGGTGAGGGGATGTGTGGGTGAGTAATTGATGGGTGGATGCATGCATGTGTGCCTGGGTTTGTTTGTGGGTGGGTGGGGGATGTGTGTGGAGGGATGTATGGTGGGTGGGAGATGTGTGTGTGTGGTGGGTGGTGAGATGGTGTATGTAGGGGTGGGGTGTGGGATGTATGGGTTGGGGAGATGGGTGGATGGATGGGGACATGTATGTGCCTGTGGGTATGTGTGTGGTTGGGTGGTGGATTTGTGTGTGGTAGACACGCGGATGGATGGGGGTTGGTGGGTGGATGGGGGATTTGTTTCATAACATGGTAACATGCATTGTTTTTGTTTACAACATTCATTTGACAATGTTTTTTTTCCTATGTGAATGCACTATGCACTGATGAACGTAAGATGAGTGATTGTAAGGGCCGAATATAAGACGGGCTTGCGTGCCCAATTTGCAACCCTTTGAAAATAAAGTTCGTTTGTTCGTTCGTACTCCCGCGTGCCCTGGCACGAAGATGAAACTAATCTTTGCCAGCCGAGACCGCTCCAGAGACAGCAACCACTCTCTTCGGATCCATCCCATCTCTACCTCTTGAGCATGCTAATTGAGTCGCCAAGGAAACATGCCCTAGTGAATGTCTGTGTCTCGAGGCATGTTATTGCTTTACTTACTGTCATGACTTTCATAGTCAGGCTATTTGTGGTCTCAACAAAAGCACCAGAGTCTTTTACAGTTCTCCCTCCGGCCTGAGCCGTAAAGGCCCATGAGCTTCTCACATGTCAGACGACCGACCCATCTGTGTAGATGACAGCATCACCGTCTAACGAGGTCTCGAAATGTGCAGACATTTGTGTATCTAGGCACATAGATAGCATCAGAATGAAGATGTGTAGCAACAACAAAAATCAAACAAACAAACAAACAAACAAACAAAGAACAGAATAGAATAAGCAAAACTGTCATTTTATCAAATGAAGAACAATTTATTCAATGAATCCTTGCCTTTGGAAATAACTTCTTATATGTTACATAGAACCAGTCCTAACATATTGCTACGAATCCTGGAAAATTAGTAAACATGTGAGAAACGTCCTAACCTATGTAGATGTAGTCTTCTAGAAGAATTCTTAAAATTCTTTGTACAGCCAAAAATGATCAATACGGACATTTTGAGAGAGGATCAGTCGCAAAAACAACTTATCACAAACATGAAAAAGAGAGGCAGTCTTCATTTTATGGCACATTATACAAAGACAAAAACTCGAACATGTTACAATTGGGAAGTTTCACGGAAAGAGAGATGGAGGAAGATAGTGAGAGAAAATTCTTTACAATCTTGTGTTATGGCACGGAAGGGAGTATACATGCTGGTAGAGATGGAATCATGTGTTCTGGCACGGAAGGGAGTATACATGCTGGTAGAGATGGAATCATGTGTTCTGGCACGGAAGGGAGTATACATGCTGTTAGAGATGGAATCATGTGTTCTGGCACGGAAGGGAGTATACGTGCTGTTAGAGATGGAATCATGTGTTCTGGCACGGAAGGGAGTATACATGCTGTTAGAGATGGAATCATGTGTTCTGGCACGGAAGGGAGTATACGTGCTGTTAGAGATGGAATCATGTGTTCTGGCACGGAAGGGAGTATACATGCTGTTAGAGATGGAATCATGTGTTCTGGCACGGAAGGGAGTATACATGCTGTTAGAGATGGAATCATGTGTTATGGCACGGAAGGGAGTATACATGCTGTTAGAGATGGAATCATGTGTTATGGCACGGAAGGGAGTATACATACTGTTAGAGATGGAATCATGTGTTCTGGCACGGAAGGGAGTATACGTGCTGTTAGAGATGGAATCATGTGTTATGGCACGGAAGGGAGTATACGTGCTGTTAGAGATGGAATCATGTGTTCTGGCACGGAAGGGAGTATACATGCTGTTAGAGATGGAATCATGTGTTATGGCACGGAAGGGAGTATACATGCTGTTAGAGATGGAATCATGTGTTCTGGCACGGAAGGGAGTATACATGCTGTTAGAGATGGAATCATGTGTTATGGCACGGAAGGGAGTATACATGCTGTTAGAGATGGAATCATGTGTTATGGCACGGAAGGGAGTATACATGCTGTTAGAGATGGAATCATGTGTTATGGCACGGAAGGGAGTATACATGCTGGTAGAGATGGAATCATGTGTTATGGCACGGAAGGGAGTATACATGCTGGTAGAGATGGAATCATGTGTTCTGGCACGGAAGGGAGTATACATGCTGTTAGAGATGGAATCATGTGTTATGGCACGGAAGGGAGTATACATGCTGTTAGAGATGGAATCATGTGTTCTGGCACGGAAGGGAGTATACATGCTGGTAGAGATGGAATCATGTGTTCTGGCACGGAAGGGAGTATACATGCTGGTAGAGATGGAATCATGTGTTATGGCACGGAAGGGAGTATACATGCTGGTAGAGATGGAATCATGTGTTATGGCACGGAAGGGAGTATACATGCTGTTAGAGATGGAATCATGTCGAGAAGCATAATCGCACATACCAGTCGCATGGCACTTGATAATGATAAGTCTAATGTTTAAAGGGGGCCTGCGGATTTAAGGGCCGAGAAGTTCCATTTGCCATCTGGCAAGCTAACACCGTGGCCAGTTCCTCAATGCTTACCATGTGTAGCTGACATTTCATTCATTCATTCATTCAGTAGCATGTCCTTTGCAGAACCTCACTCCCATAACAACCTTCCGGAAAACTTCTCGATCGCAAGCAAGATGTTCCGCGTCCGATACACCCATCTGGAGATCATCCGCCACACCCTGCATCCATCTTCTCTTTGGCCTTCCTCTTCCTCTTTTCCCAGGCATTTACCCCTCCATTATTGAATCTCTCCAAACTTTCATGACTTTTCAAGTGACCAAAATATACAATTTATTTCTTTGTTTTATCGTCTTTAATAGCCAACCCTCTTCAATATTCATGTCTGTAAATTTGTATGCATTTGTCTTTTCTTTCCCCAAGATATTCTTAGAACACGGATTATTTCCACGAGTGTCTTTCCAGAATTATACTGTTGATATGCATAATCACACAGGGAACAATTTAACATTAAAACAGGTTAAAACGAGATCAAAAATTACTAGCTGCGATCACCGGCTTCTAATTACCCACCTTAAACACTGGCTCTCCGGCCGTCAAGAATTAAGATTGATCACCACCATCCCATCCCCAAGAAATGAAGAGCTAATGTTTTCAAAGCTCTAATTTCAACACTACAGAAAGACACAACACTCGACAGATAAATTACATGTGTCTATCGAATGTAATTCTATAATTATTTAATAAATTAATCATACTAGCTTGCGAATACGCATTATTTATAAAAATATGGTAGTGTGTAAGAGAAAGAAACTGTTGAGCAATAAATATATTTCGAATTTGGATAAATCTATTAACTACACCGGTTATATGAATAAATGTCAAAACACGTCTTGAATACAACTACGCATAATCTGAACTTATTGAACATTTAAGGGATTTATTCTAATTAATTAATTAAATAGCGATTATTTTCACAGTGCATACATATTAGTTAGTAGTATATAATTGTCGTGAATATGTGTAAAACTAACAAATACAAAACCGATAACATATATAACGCTTTACATGTGAACAATTACTCTGTCTTCATATGTTTGTTTCTTCTCAGACACAAACAATACAATAGTTTCATGAGATTTACAACTAGTAAAAAGCCTAGAGTAAACACTATACCAGCAATGAACACTAATACATAGTCCATAATAAAGAGTATCATGGGTATTTTCTGACCACTGTATCTCATGTACGACCCTCCATAGCGCATCACGTGATCAAGCCAAAAGGCTGCTTCTTGTCTGGGGTTCTTGTGCAACTGGCGGTATATTTCTGAGGCTGTGCTCAGTTTCGACTTAATTTCCTGGCTAGATATAACCTTTTCTATGACATTAACCAGTTCATCGTCGGAAGCCTGTAATATATCGAGGGTGAGACAGTAGCCTCGGTCCTCTGCTCGTTCAGCATTAGACTTCTGATCATAGAACAGAGGCAGGCAGACGGTAGGAACTGCGTGGTAGAGAGCTTCGTAAAGACTGTGTGTCCCCGAGTGTGAAATGAACACTTTAACGTTCTTATGTCCCAGAAGATCATTTTGAGGTATCCAGGTAGAAGTCATAATTCTGGCAGGATCATTAGAGGTCAGATTAGCTCTCCAAATGGTGTTTAATTTAAGACGTTTCAGCGCTGACATAATTTTTGCTTCTATTTCTGGATGGAGATTCATCAAAAGGCTACCAAACGATAATACTGCAATACCAAACCCAGCCTTTTCTGACCGCTCCACGAATGACTTGAACGGTTCCCGTAACTCCTCAGCTGGAAGGACAGACACTCCCCCTATCAATTTCACATTTGGCACTGTTGGTCTTGGATAATCAATGAGAGGATCAGATTCAATGATGTAGACTTCTGCTTGACTCATTAACTCATTAGCAGCAGGGGCATTAGGATCTGTGGGAAACAGCTGTTGCATGTAACCTCTGTCATTGAAAATATGCAGAAAGAGAGGAGACATTGCTTTAATTATATTGGACACCTGTTCTATGAAGCTCGCTTGATCACGAATGTAGGGATAGTTGTAAACCTCAGCAACAGGGTTGAATGGAATTCTCGCTGTCACAGGATATTGTTCAGCGCTGAGAATAGCAAAGGGTATTTTCAGTTTGTAGGCGATGGCGATTCTTTCTTCTACTTCTGGAAACCAATCCAGGACAAGCAGATCTGGCTGCAGACCTGCAATGTATTCGATTATCCTACCCCGTGTCATTGCTTTGAAATAGATATCTGTGAGGACGACATCGTATTTATAAATCCATGACCAGTCGGGTTGTGTGCCAGTGGTAATTGCTGTATTAATGGTGGTTTCTATGTCAGAAATAATCATGTCTTCAGATGCCACAAAGAAATCATTGTAGCTGAAAGTAGTTACTCCTGGATAATGTTCTGGTTTTCTCCTTGTCTAGAGCAGAAGGCAATCCTAACCACACGTGATGCCCATCTTGGCTAGCTCCACTGCGGCAAATGCATGCAGTCTTCCATGGCTTGTAACGGGAAATGGTAAAAATACAACGTTTTTACTTTCACTGTGTTTCATCAAGATAAGAAACAGTGCAACAATCCAATAAGTTACCTTGTGTTGACATGGTGAATCTGACAAAGAAAATAGTACAATAACACTTAGACTAATGTCAAGCAGAGTTTATTCTTGTAGGCTACAAGATATAGTAATGCAGTAAGAAATATAAACAGTGTATACACTGAAAGTGAGACTATATAAATATGACATTGTAATGTTAAAATATTAAAAGAACAACAACTACGAGATAACCATAACGACTTTCGAATGTAACAATACATCGATGTGCATTTAATTACTAAGGAAAAGATGGCAGTAAGTGTATGTAGCTGACATAGGCTAAAATTAGCTGTTACAGATTAACAATATGAAATCAGAAGACATCTTTGAACCCAAAGTGTTTAATTGTTGCATATTGTCTTAATTGCCAAGAGGCGACTGTGTAGGACTAAGGGAGTTATGAAAAAACTGTAAACAACAACTTGGCGCCATAACACAGCAGTCTGGAAAATACTGAGATGAATGCACTTAAAACAAACTGACAAAGTTTATCCCTGAAGGGATACAATAAATAAAACTCAGCAGCCAACCTAGTAGACTGTGGACTGAGTGCTTGGTAGCCTTCAATAAGAATGTGCACAGACCATCTAGTGACATGCTTGACTCATTACAATCTCTCTCTCTCTCTCTCTCTCTCTCTCTCTCTCTCTCTCTCTCTCTCTCTCTCTCTCTCTCTCTCTCTCTCTCTCTCTTTTTCTCTGTGTGTGTGTGTGTGTGTCGCACAACGCTGGCACACAATAATCGTCGTATATGGTTGAAGACAGAACACTCTTGTGGTGTATAGCTGCTGACAATGGCTAATGTTCTTTCGCTTCACTCACTGGAACTTCCTATCTCTCAAATTATTTCTTACATTCACAAAGACACACGTTCTCAAACTACTACGATGTTCTTTGAAAATACACTTGAGATATAGATATAGTAAGTGGGTTGCTAATGTATAGCTGATGTAAAGTTCTTGTCGCGGCAACAGATTCATCCTGGTATAATGTTCCTGCTTGTCTGTTTTGAGTCTATTGTGAGACCTTTGTCTAAGCTGCTGCGTGTACGAACGACGTAGAATATATCATCGGTTTAACACGTCAACTATGTTTGTGAGTTTTAGTTCACTGGAACACGGGTGTCAGTCCTGATCGTCAACTGTTTTGTCGCTTGACTAATTTTCTGGATTATATCATGTTATTTCCTTAATAGTTTATTGCAGTTATCTTGTTGTCTACTTCTTTTAACTGTTTTTTTTTTCTATTTCGTTTTTGACTCTTAATACACCTCTATCTGGATCCTTGAAATTAAGGAGATATCTTCTTTTTCTAATCCACACATATAATTTAATGGCATGTTCTGTGTAGGGGGGAGAAATCTAAGCCCTCGCTCCGAGATTACACGTGTTGCTATATTTGTATTGTAGCTGTGGTTATTTAGTGTACTCGTAATGCTTTCTTGTTTACAGCAGTAGGTCAGGATTCATTCAGCAAACCCCTTTATTTGCAGTCTCTCGATGAATTCGATGCATGATGTTATTTGCATATTTCTGAAATTAACAAGCGGATAAGCGTTTAGGCGGTAATTCTGTGGAAAGCGCGCGACTTATACTCTGAATTCACTTTTGCGAGAACCAAGTGATAACTGTGAATTTACAACCATGGTCAGACTGCGAGAACAGCAAATTAAAAGAGGTGGTGCCAAACAAGAACACTACGCAGGAAGCCAAAGAAGGTTGATAAACCAACACAGAAATGGTGTCGTTAGCCGCTACACGCTGCGGGATTTTGCTGAGGAAGTGATCCGAGCACTTATGGACTGAATAGTTCGATGTGCAATGAGGATTATCTGTCGACTAACTAACCAACCAACCAACCAACCAACCAACCAACCAACCAACCAACCAACGAACCAACCAACCAACCAACCAACCAACCAACTAACTAACTAGCTAACTAACTAATTAACTAACTAACTAATTAACTAACTAACTAACTAACTAACTAACTAACTAACTTACTCTGAATTACCCCAGAGAAGCGGGGACATTAAACCAATCTGAATCTGAACTGAATCTACAGCCTGAAGCAGACTGCGAGGACATCAAGTCAAATTGGCTAAGACAGACACAGAAGCTGTGTAGTTGGCTAAAGAAGAAATAGAAACCAGCACAGAACTGAAAAATAACAGTTCCCGAAGCCTTGACACGGATTTGCTCAATAACTGCTGTGTTAAGTATTACCTCTTAGAAATTTTATTTGGGGGCCAAAGAACTACATGCCACTTCTTGCATGTTACGATGTTGGGAGCCATCATTAACCCCCCCCCCCCCCTTTTTTTTTTCTCTCCCCCCCCCCCTCCCCAAGATGACAGCCTATTTCGTTATTCTAACATCCTGCGTATATTTTATCGTTTGACTTATTTGACATGTCTTTGTAAAGTACTTTTTTGTGTGAGACTATGCACTGTAGATGCCTCTGTTTTATACATTCAATCGTTCAATAACTTTTTGATCAGTTTCTTCGCAAGGACGATTTGCTTAGAGGTTAAGCTGCCTTTTGTGTGTAAATTTCTCACAAGCCTATGTAGCTGCAAGTAATATGTATGAAGTTAGCGATTGTGAATGTGTGGTTTTCATGCTCCCTGCCACACGTTTATGCAAAGCAATTGATAATCCTCTTTACAGTCATTTTGCCCTGTCCTGAGAGTTCTGAATAAAGACATTAGAGTTCATGAGTTCAATATATATATAATGCACAAAAGAATTCAGGAGCTTACTAATCAAAGAACACATACAACAGCAGGCGGCCTAAAGACAACAGTTTGAACAATCATAATATAAAAAGATCAGATTTTACATGTATGGTCAGATTATGTCAAATACCTTTATGCTGATAACAGAGAAGAACAGTGTGATATTCAAAATAATAATGATTTACCATCAATTGTGAAGATGGAGGTTCAGAATGCTCTTAACGATATGAAATCTGGCAAGATCCCCGGTTCAGGCAACATCAAAACAGAAATGATTAATGCTTTAGAAGAATATGGAATAGACAAAGTTACCAGACTCCTGAATACCATATATGATGCTGGAGATGTACCTCATGAATTATGTAATTCTGTATTTATTGCAATCCCAAAGACATCAGGAGTGTTGGAATGTGATCAACATCCAACAATTAGTATAATGAGTCACATCACGACGATTTTGCTAAGAATTATCATGCAAAGAGTTAGGAAGAAAATACCACCTGAAATAGGAGAGGAACAAAGTTGGTTTGTAGAAGGCAAGGGCACAGTAAAAGCTGTGTACATACTGAGAACAGTAATTGAACGTTCTATGGAAGTAAACAAAGATCTATACTTCTGCTTTATTGACTACACAAAAGCTTTCGATAAAATGAGACATTTCGACATGATAAGAATGCTTGAAAATCTACAAATTGATGGAAAAGACCTTAGACTTGTAAAAAACATATATTGGAAACAACAAGATGCCATAAGAATTGATAATGAAGTAGGTCAATATCAGTATATTAACAGAGGTGTGAGACAGAGAAGTGTAATGTCTCCAGATCTTTTTTTTCCTGTACAATGAACACATTTTCAGAAATATAGAAGATATGGAAGGAATCGACATTAGGGTACGATACATCAATAATATTAGATACGCAGATGAAACAGTCTTGATTGCAGACAGTGAACAGTACCTGCAAAATTTAGTAGATGCATTTGTTGCACACAGTGAACAACTAGGGTTAGAACTGAATATCAAGAAGACACAGATTATGGTCGTCACTAGGAAGAAGGAAATACCACAATGTAATATACATGTAAATGAGAATATTCTTCAACAAGTGAATCGGTACAATTATCTCGGAACAGTCATAACATCTGATGGGAGATGCCTTGAAGAGATTAGAACAAGAATTGCCATGGCGACCTTTTGCAAGATGACAAACATACTGACCAATAAAAATATATCAATTGAAACGAGAAAAAGAGTGTTGAAGTGCTACATAGAACCTGTACTTTTATATGGATGTGAAGCGTGGACAATGAGCAGAAAAGCTGGAAAAAAAAACATCTGATGGCTGTGGACATTTTATTTCTGAGGACAATGCAAAGAATACCATGGACAGACAGAAAAACCAATGAAAAGTTCTTCAAGAAACAAATGAAGATCGTAATCTGATTAGAGACATTAGACGTAGACAGTGAAATTTTTTAGGCATGTTATGAGAAGAAATGAATTGGAGATTTTAGTGACATCTGGCAAGATCGAAGGGAACAGACCAAGGGGAAGACCAAGAATTAAATACCTGGATGGCTTGGGAACATGGCATGGTCGAGACAGAAATACGGAGCTGATCCACGACTCTGGTGATCGAGTGAGATGGCAGAACATGACCGACCACGCTTATCGGCATGACAAATGATATATATATATATATATATATATATATATATATATATATATATATATATAAAAGACGATGTATGTATGTATGTATGTATGTATGTATGTATGTATGTATGTATGTATGTATGTATGTATGTAAGTATGTATGTATGCATGGCATGCATGCGTGTATGTATGTATGTATGTATGTATGTATGTATGTATGTATGTATGTATGTATGTATGTATGTATGTATGTATGTATGTATGTATGTATGTATGTATGTATGTATGTATGTATGTATGTATGTATGTATGTATGTATGTATGTATGTATGTATGTATGTATGTATGTATGTATGTATGTATGTATGTATGTATGTATGTATGTATGTATGTATGTATGTATGTATGTATGTGTATAGGGATGTATTTGATGCGTTCGATAACGGTCCATCCGATTGAAATGAAATTGTCTACATGTATTCTTTTCATTCTCGTGCAGCTAACTGTAATAGTTTGTTAGTGTATAATCAGCTGTTTACTTACTAAAATTTAATATTTAAATTTACATTATCATTTATATATAGCGAGGGGACCTAACTTAAGAAAAGATATTTCAAGTGGCATAACTTTTAATATCATTGCTATATATTTTATATATAGATTGTTGCATTGTTTTCAAAAATTTATAAACTCCTTGTCTATAGTTATTAACAGGCATATGAGTTATAATAATAATGATATTATCTTTAAGGCATTTTCAAAGTTCTCATACAAATAATGCGTCTATTTATATAGTGCAAATTTTCTAACTCATCTTTTTATGTTTAAAGAAGTTATCTACAGTCATGTAGGTGATTAAAAGCAGTTTTCATTAAAAATAATGGATGGTGTGTGGAAGGACATTCTTAAGTTAATTTTTTTTGTTTATATGAATTTATTGACACGCTCCCCGCCACGTGCTGGGCGAAGCCGCGCCGGATCAGATAGATAGACAGACAGACAGACAGATAGTCGGGAACGGGAGCTTATATGACTACTTATATGAATTAAATGAGATGCTCCCCACCAGAGGCTGGGCGAAGCCGGGCCGGGTCAGACAGACAGACAGACAAGCAGACAGACAGACAGACAGACAGATAGTCGGGAACGGGAACGGGTGCTTATATGACTACTTTTATGAATTAAATGAGATGCTCCCCACCAGAGGCTGGGTGAATCCGGACCGGGACAGACAGACAGACAGACAGACAGACAGACAGACAGACAGACAGACAGACAGACAGATAGACAGACGGGAACGGGAGCTTATATGACTACTTATATGAATTAAATGAGATGCTCCCCACCAGGAGCTGAGCGAAGCCGGGCCGGGTCAGACAGACAGACAGACATATCCCCGCCAGGGGCTGGGCGAAGCCGGGCAGGATCATCTAGTGTGTATATATATATATATATATATATATATATATATATATATATATATATATATATATATATATATATATATATATATATATATATCTTCTCTTTGGCTTCCTGCGTAGTGTTCTTGTTTGGCCACCCCTCTTTTAATTTGCTGCTCTCGCAGTCTGGCCATTGTTGTAGATTCACGGTCATCACTTGGTTCTCGCAAAAGTCTTACTTCTCGTAGAGCATTCAGAATGTCGGCCTGGTCCATGGCGCTTCCGCCCTCCACAGTAGCCTCACCTGCGAGTTTGTCAGCCCGCTCATTTCCCTGTACACGTTAGCCGCTACACGTTGCAGGATTTGCTGAGGAGGGGATCCGAGCACTTATGGACTGAATGGTTCGATGTGCAATGAGGATGATCTGTCGACTAACTAATTAACTAATATATCTTCTCATCTCATCAGGTTTCTCTTGTACCTTGCTGTGTCGTGGTGAAGCATAAACAGCGGAAGAATGCCCGTGTATTGGCTTCATATATCGAATTACCCATGGTCTCTGTAATTCCCTCTATCCATCCATAGGGTGACGGGGTAGGGGGTATCCCTTATCAAAGGAGAAGTAAGGTGCCTCCTTCCCTCCGCTAGCCTACGAAATACCCTTGGGAAATGTGGAGTATCCGTTTAGCCCCCAAATCAGGGTTACGTGAAGCCATTTGTGCAGGTGATGGATGAATCTGAAGAGCGGGTGATAGATAGTCGTAGGTTATGGCCTCCTGCTTCACGAGGTAGACAGAAGATCACTTTTATTTATTTATTTATCTTTTTTCTTTTGAGGAGACAATGGCTACGACCATTGACCAGTATGGTCACTGCCAAGATGGAAAGCAATGGCAAACTACCTTCTTTACAGATGCTAAGAAAATTATGTTGCGCGGTCTCATCGAAAATCAGAGAAAGGGTGTATATGGGTGGTCCATGGGAGCAGCCTCACCCGGTATGGATAGTCATGTGCATCAGGTGACTCCAGACTGTCAGCAGGCTACTAGGTGCATACGATTACTGTCATTGAAAGTAGGAACTTGGAATGTTAGAACATTGTGTGAAGATGGAAAATTAGAAAACATCAAACAATAAATGGAAAGATAGAAGCTTAACATATTAGAAATGTGCGACACGAGATGGGAAGGGGCAGGGGTCAAGAAAGGAGAGGATTGTAAGATTATTTATTCTGGGGGAGAAGAACGGCAAAGAGGTGTAACCATTATATTGGATCGGCAATCATCAAATTCTGTTAAAGGATATTGAGCCGTGTCAGACAGAGTTATAGTAGTAAAATTAAACGGAAGACCTTTCAAAATAAATGTTATTCAAGTATATGCTCCAAAATGTTAATGGGGTGAAGAAAGTATACAGGAATTTTATAATGACATTGAGTCTGCTTTAAAGAACTATTTAAAAAAATCAGAAATACATATTATAATGGTTGATTTCAACGCAAAAGTAGGAAATCAAGGCGTTGGATGCAGTGTAGGCAACCATGGTTTGGGAGAGCGAAACGAAAGAGGATACCGACTTGTAGAATGTTCAAATGAACAAGAAATAGTTGTAGGAAACACCTGGTTTAAACAGCATCCTAGAATATTATGGACATGTAGGAGTCCAGAGAGCAGGATTAAAAACCAGATAGATTACATTCTGATTAGCTGAAGGTTTCGACATGCGTTACCAGTTGTAAAAACCGTCCCCAATGCATACTGTCACAGTGATCACAGATTAATTACAAGGCACATTGAGGGTAAAGTTAAAGAAAGTCAAGTAAACAGCAGGAAACCCTGAATATGATTTGTGCAAATTGAAAACTGACAAAGAAATACAAGATAATTTTAACATAGAAGTAAAAAAACAAAACAAATTTGATATATTGTCTGATCTGTATATCCTATATCAAGATGTGGATGATCAATGGGAAATGTTGAAGAATTCAATCAGTTGTGCTGAAGAAACAACTATTCCAAAATAAAGAAAGTGAGTTTAAGACATGGATGACTGAAGAGATTTTATAACTAATGGAAACAAGAAGACAGAACAAAAATAATCCTGTCAAATATGAAGAAATTCACAGAAAAGTCAGAATATTATGTAAGGAGGCAAAAGAAGCATGGCTTGAGAAACTGCATAGAAGTTGAAAACCAACACAGCAGTAAAAATACCAAACTAATGCATACAAGAATTCAGGAGATTACTAATCAAAGAACACACACATCAGCAGAATGTCTAAAGACAAAAGATGGAAAAATCCTAATAGAAAAAAGATCAGATTTTACATGTATGGTCAGATTATGTGAAAGACTTTATGATGATAACAGAGAAGAACAGTATAGCATTCAAAATAATAGTGAAGGACCATCAATTTTGAAGATGGAGGTTCAGAATGCTCTTAACCATGTAAAATCTGGCAAGACACCCGGTTTAGACAGCATCACAACAGAAATGATTAATGATTTAGAAGAATATGGAATAGATATAGTTACTAGACTGCTGAATACAATATATCATACTGGAAATATACCTCACGAATTATGTAACTCTGTATTTATTGCAATCCCAAAGAAATCAGGAGCCTTGGAATGTGATTAACATTGAACAATTAGTATAATGAGTCATATCACGAAGATGATAGCATGATTAATTAGAGTTAGGAAGAAAATACAGCCTGATATAGGAGAAGAACAATGTGGGTTTTTTACAGGGGGTAAGTTAATAAGTAAGTCACAAATGGCTGTAGAAAAATAACTAAATATGATAACAACTTGAAACCAGTTTATTACTATACATATATTATCCATTTGTTTCTCAACATAAATTCCACCAACATTGATTCACTTATCCCATCGAGTTATCAGTCCTCCCAAACCGGCTGCATAGAACTGTGTGCTTTGTTTTCATTTACCTCCCTTCCCATAGAACTGTGGGACTTACTTATTGACTCGCCCTCGTAACATTTTCTACCCAGCTTTGCACCGCTTTACGGGATAAACATTTGTCAGCATAAACACTGAAAACCCACCTTGGCGGGGGACATTTCGTGAATGACGCCAAAGTTGAATGTGACGTGAAAACGTAGTTTAGAAATCAGAGCACGAAGTTATATGCAGCCGGTTTGGGAGGACTGATGTTGAGAAATAAAGGGACAATGAATGTATAAAAATAAACTGGTATTTAGTTCGTATCATATTTATTTATTTTTCTACAGACATTTGTGACTTACTTATTAACTTACTCTCGAAGACGGCAAGGGTACAGTAAATGCTGTTTATATACTGTGAACAGTAATTGAACGGACTATAGATGTAACAAAGATCTACACCTTTGCTTTATTGACTACGCAAAGGCTTTCGATAAAGTGAGACATGTCGACATGATAAAGATGTTAGAAGAGTTCCAAATTGATGGAAAAGACATTAGACTTGTAAACAACATTTTTGGAAACAACAAGCTGCCATAAGAATTGAAAATGAAGTAGGTCAATATCAGCCTATTAAGAGAGGTGTGAGACAGAGATGTGTAATGTATCCTGATCTTCTTTCCCTGTACAGTGAAAATATTTTCAGAAATATAGAAAATATGGAAGGAATCAGCATTGGGGGACGATACATCAATAACATTAGAAATGCAGATGATACAGTCTTGATTGCAAACAATGATCAGGACCTGCAACATTTAGTAGATTCGTTTGTTGCACACAGTAAACAACTACGGTTAGAATTGAATTGTAAGAAGACACAGGTTTATATGGTCATCACTGGGAAGAAGGAAATACGCCAATCTAATATCCAAGTAAATGGGCATATTCATAAACAAGTGGATCGGTACAGTTATCTCGGAACAGTCATAACATCTGATGGGAGATGACTTGACGAGATTAGAACAAGAATTGCCATTGCGAAGGTAGCCTTTTGCAAGATGAAAAACACACTGACCAATAAAAAGATATCAACTGAAACGAGAAAAAAGAGTGTTGAAGTGCTACATAGAACCTGTACTTTTGTAAGGATGTGACGCGGGGCAATTAGCATACAAGCTGGAAAAAAAAAATCTGATGGCTGTGGAAATGTTGTTTCTGGAGAAAATGCAAAGAATACCATGGAAAGACAGAAAAACCAATGAAAACGTCTTTCAAGAAACAAATGAAGATCGTAAACTGATTAGAGACATTAGAAGTAGACAGTCAAAATTTCTTGGGCATGTTATGAGAAGAAATGGATTGGAGAACATGACGACAACTGGCAAGATCGAAGGGAAGACCGACGAGTAAATACTTGAATGGCTTGGCCACTTTGCATGGTCGAGACAGAAACACGGTGCTGATTCATGACATTGGTGATTGAGTGAGATGGCAAAACGTGACCGCCCACGCTTATCGGCATGGCACATGACGGATGAATGGATCGTTTAGGTGGCCGGCCTCTTTATTTTCTTTCGTCTGGTCTGTACATCATTGCTTGTTGAGGTATACTGTTAGCTGGTAATATTATTATATGGCCAAACCAGTTAACCTGCTGTTTTATGATAAAATCTAGCGCTGCTATAACCCCAACTTTAGTCCTGATTTCTTCATTTTTGATCTTCTCTCTTCTTGATACATTGAGTATTCTTCTCATGAATCTAATTTCTGTTGTTGTGATTTTCATCTCATCTCATCATGTTTCTCTTGTACCTTGCGGTGTCAAAGTGAAGTATAAACAGCGGGAGAGTGCCCGCTTATGGGCTTCATGTATCTATATTCCCATGGACTCTGTTATTCCCTGCGTCCATCTTGCACGTGGTCGACCTCTTCCTCTGCTTCCCTCTGGTCTGTACATCATTGCTTATTGTGGTATACTGTTAGTTGGTAACCTACTTGCATGGCCAAACCATTTGACTTGCTGCCTTCTAATAAAATCTAGTACAGCTATAACCGCTATTTTAGTCCTGATTTCTTCATTTCTGATCAAGAATTGTGATTTGCATTTCTATTTTTCTGTCATTGTCCAGGTTTAGAATTGGTAATCACAGAGTTGGCAGGAACATTGTGCTGTATAGTGCTTTCTCAGTGGCTATTGATATATGTTGTTTTTTTTTTAAGTATTGGTGCCATGTGTACAGTGAGTTGGTTTGCCTTATTTAATCTATTTTCGATCTCATCTACGGATTTGCCATTTATTGATATACAAGGAACGTCCATTTGAAACCCGTTCCCATGGCTTTATTACAAAAGCATGAAAGAAACATTAACAGTTGTTGTAGAATTAAACAAAGCATTCATTTTGAATGAATTATGCACCATGGGTTGGTCAGAAGACGTCGCCGTAGGCATTCAGGTAAGCATCCCATTGCTTAGGTAGGCAGCGAATGCCGTCCGCAAAAAAGGATTGTGGTTGCTCACTGAACCAAGTGTTTACCGCGTTCATTACGTCTGCATCTGTGTGAAATTGTTGAGATTTTTTTTACACGTCCGAACAAATGAAAATCACATGGTGACAAATCAGGACTATAGGCTGGATGTTGCAGAATTTCCCACTTCTTCCTTGCTAATGCTTCCTGCACAATCTTTGCGACATGCGGGCGAGCATTATCGTGCAACAAAATCACACCGTGAGAAAGCATGCCGGGTCGTTTATTCTTGATGGCTTTTTGCAGCTTGTCTAGTGTTTGCAAGTAATGGGTACAGTTGATGTTGACACCAGGTTCTTTAAAGTCGGCCAACAATAGCCCTTCGTGGTCAAAAATGCGCTTAGCATAACCTTATCTGCGGAAACCTGTAACTTGCATTTTTTGGCTTTTGGTGATCCAGCATGCTTCCATTGCATGCTTTCGCTTTTGCTGCTCGGCTCAAAGAGATGACACCATGATTCATTGCCTGCCACAATGCGGAAGAGAAATGCATCCCCCTCCACTCTGTAACGCAGCAAGTGGTTGAAACACCATCCCATGCGTTCCTCTTTTTGGTGGTCGGTCAACATCCGTGGTACCCACTCTGTACACACCTTCCGATATTGCAGTTACATCTGCATGTAAATTGGTAAATACCATTTGTTTTGGCGTACAAAGCTACAGGTTCTTTTATTGCTGGGATGGGGATCGGTGTGTTTCTGTACCTGATGACTAGAGTTGCAGCACATAATGTTCGCTCGACTGCTAGAGGCCATCTACATTGGTATCGAGGCCATCTATATAGGTAGAACTGAGCGACAGTTACATTGCAGGGTTTCGGAACACATTCCGAATTGGGTGGACAAGATACTACACACAGAAGATTGTAGCCTAGGCAGGCCGACACACCGGAACAGTCCTGCTTCATCGGTCGCGAGACATGTGCTCGAGAGCGGTCACGTGGTTGAAAGAGACAGTGCCTTCTGTGTGTTGTTCAACACACAAAGTAGTGGATTGTTAAAGTTTGCTGAAGCTATAATAATCAACCTTCGTAAGCCGTCCTTGTGCAAGCAGAAAGACATGTTAGTCAGTTTAAAATTACCGTGGTAGACAATCGACATTACTGTGCGAACATGTGTATATTTCAGTTTGAAGGATTTATCTAGTTAATTCACGTAAGTTGTGTGATTTCTGCAGTATGTACCTGACGAGATGTAGCGAAATATGCCAGGCAATAAATCGTGCAATCTATTGTTTGTGTCTTCGTTATTCAAATTCATCACGGGAAAACATTGTTTTGAATTTATTGTAATGTTTGCTTATTTCGCGCCATCCCAAGTCCTTCCCCGGCTCGTGGTAGCGCCGCCTACGCTCTGACATTATCCATGGTTTCCATGGCAACACACACACGCACGCACGCGCGCGCGCATCTTTCCATCCCACATATGCGTCCGCCTGTCAACGCAGGTATGTAACAAGGATTTCTTTGACAGTGATAGTTAAGTGAACTACAAGTGTGAATAGAGGCAATAAAGTAAGAAACATAGCATAAAAATGCCATAGCAGCCTCGTGTTATTATGAAAATATTAACCCAAGCTCATAAGAATTCCCCGGTCAAGATTTTAATCGAGCTGGTCTCTAGGCCAGTGTATCTCAACCTTTCTGCTGGAGCAGATCCTTACGCAAATGTTTACGTTGCTCAAGGAACTCTGTGCGATGATCCAAGGGTCTGTCGTACTTTATGTAATAAACCAGATGGGCAGACATGTTGCATTTAGGCGATTTCGGTCTGTTTGGGCGGAACCCCTGGTTGCCTCGCGGAACCCCTGTTGAAAAACTCTGCTCTAGGCTGTTTATTTAGGCCGGCTCTATTTATATTAGATATTTTGCAAACCTTATGAGATATATTCTATTACTAAAGGTACCTTTTAACTTTACATGTACCTTTCGCGAGACGTAGCTTCACCAGTGACCACTAGTTCTCTGCTCTTAGTGTGCTTCAGTAGGATTTTAATTATGTTTATAATTCAATATCTTTTACCTTTTCAGACCCCGAGTTCTTCACCCTTCATTATCGCTCCTACTAAAAGAAAAGTGGACGCCGAGTGTCGCTTTTCAATGAAGAATGGGGGAAGTAAAGTACTTCTTTGTGGAAAAAAAGGACCAGGAAACCAGTTGCGTAATATGCAGCGAAGTTTTGCCGTTTTGAAGGAGTACAATCTTTGGCGTCACTACGAAACAAAACATCTATCAACATAATCAAAGTTTTCTGGAAATTTAAATATTGAACACAACCTACTACTGGCAACGCTGATCGTATTCTGGTATGAACCTAAGGCCCATCAACGTCAATATGGAAGCACTATACTCGAGTTTCGCTCTTGTTTGAGCTCGTCAGTAGTGCATATCCTTGACCGGATCCGGAAACAAGCCTCGGATCACTGGCGTGTGAAGCGGGTGTTTAACCACGCGGCACACGCTGGACACGGCCAAATTATCATAACAGAATATTACAACGTCACCCATCGTAGGCTATAGCTCAAAATTGCCCGATCGCCGTGATTGACGTCCGTCAATCGCTGTGGACCCGAACGATCAGGACTTTTCACTGGCAAGGCACACCAGGCCGCCTAAATCCAGTGAGCAATAATCAAATTGATTATTTGGTTGTTTCGGAATTTCAAATCCCGAAACAACCAAATAATCAGTTTTCTGGAAAGTTACGCTCTGAGAAATATGTGTCCATGAAACGTGGTTTAGAAACACAAAGAAATCTCTTCACGAGAAAGTTTGCTGAAAATGAATCTGTCACTCGTACAAGTTACAAAACAGTGCATAAGTTGGCATAAAGAGGAAAATCGTTTACTGATGGTAACTTCATCAAAGCGTGTGTGATGGAAGCAGCAAATGACTTGTGTCCTGAGAAAACAGATTTGCTTGGAACTACCAGCCTTTCGGCAAATTCAGTTGTGT
Source organism: Cepaea nemoralis (assembly GCA_014155875.1). Classification (NCBI taxonomy): domain Eukaryota; kingdom Metazoa; phylum Mollusca; class Gastropoda; order Stylommatophora; family Helicidae; genus Cepaea; species Cepaea nemoralis. The sequence goes on along the minus strand of JACEFZ010016829.1, from coordinate 1,161 downwards.
GAAGATTAGAAGAACTTGGAGAGAACATAGTGCTACAGATACGCGAGAAAACTAGGAACTTATGGTATTCTATGGCGCTGGATGAGTCTACTGAACTCTCGAGTACGTCACAACTTCTTGTGTTCATTGGTAGTGTCAATCTGGACTTTCGGAACCTACCTGGCTGTCAAATATGTCATTTTTGGTAGACATCACATTCCCACACGATTGAACTGCATTTGAAACGTCAGGGAAAGTATAACCTCGTCTATGATCTCTACAGAACCATCAAAGGGTTTGGGAGATAGATGTCATTGTTTGAAGCACACTGGAAGGAGAAAATGTATCTCATTTTCACTGTTTCAAAGCGTTTTGCGCTACAATCGCCGAAGATGTTAACCTCGATTTTCTGAAAAGAATTATTCGTGACTTGAAGAAGCACTTTTTGGAGAGATTTTCAGATCTTGACAGAACTGAGAGTGACATTCTTCTGTTCCAGAATCAGTTTGATTGTAACCTTGATGATGTGCCAATTGAACTACAATTGGAGCTCATTGATTTGCAAGCAAATGACTTGTTGAAAGAGAAGCACAGAGAAGGACAATTTGTTGAATTTTACCGCTGCTTACCTGATGTTGAGTTTCTGAAACTGAAGAAATTTACCGCTGGTATGGCATCAGTGTTTAAAACAACTAATGTCTGTGAGCAAACATTTTCACAAATGAAGTATGTGAAGTCAACACATCGAACGAGATTGCTTGATAAACATTTGAAAGCAGTTATCTTGATTAGATGCAGCAATTCCAAACCAAACATTGATGATACTTTGAAAGCCAAATATCAGTTTCACAAATCTCACTAAACTTTTTTGCTGCTTAGATTGTAAGATTCGGATATGTGCACACTAGGTTTGATGTAACTATCTTTTTGCTAACGCCGCCTTCTTTGATAACCTGTTTTTAGTAATTAAATATGTTGGTTGTCTTTGATTTTGTGCATTGCACGCCACTCACCCATGATTAACTTAGTTTTTCGTCTTTTTTATCCACAGCTTTAGTTTGGCTTGCAAGTATTGTTAAATTTAGTTGCATATCCTATACAGGACTTTTACAGTCAACACCAGCATTTTTTGCTGTTGTTGATGTCTTGGTAAGTTTACGACGATCAGTAGCTTGCCAATGC
>JACEFZ010016828.1:0-120731 GCA_014155875.1 Cepaea nemoralis | reverse complement strand
AGGGAATTTTTTTGGGAATTTTTAAAAAAAAGGGGGGCCCCTTTGGGGGGTAAACCAGAAAAAACCCAAAAAATTGGTTTTAGTTTGGTTCACAAGGGACTGCCTTATTTTTATACAGCCACGTCCATAAGTGCTTCGCTGTCCTTGTATGTCACATAGGTGAATCTCAGTTGAGTTCAGGAAATACCCGTAGCTCCAGGAAGAATCCCAACGCGTGTATGCCAGAACTAAACAGCTGTTATTATTATTCTATGGATGAGTTTTAAAATTTTCAAATGTTTGCCTATACAGAGTTGTTCGACTTACTCTTTTTTATGCATAACTAGCTGACCCGGCCCGGCTTCACCCAGTCCCTGGTGGGGAGCATCTCATTTAATTCATATAAGTAGTCATATAAGTTCTCGTTCCCGTTACCGACTATCTGTTCTGTCTGTCTGTCTGTCTGTCTGTCTGTCTGGCCGGCATCGCCCAGCTCCTGGTGTGGAGCATCTCATTTAATTCATATAAGTAGTCATATAAGCTCCCGTTCCCGTTCCCGACTATCTATCTGTCTGTCTGTCTGTCTGTCTGTCTGATCCGGCCCGGCTTCGCCCAGTCCCTGATGGGGAGCATCTCATTTAATTCATATAAGTAGTCATATAAGTTCCCGTTCCCGACTGTCTGTCTGTCTGTCTGTCTGTCTGTCTGTCTGTCTGTCTGTCTGTCTAATCATTTATTGGTTGCAGTTAGAACAACCTTAGATAAACGAAGACCAACTTACAAAAAGCATTAGAAAGAGCACTTGAAAGATCTTTACATCTTCCCCAACAATTAACTTGGGTAAATGGAGCGGCGGCAGCAGCAGCAGAAGAAGAAGAAGAAGAAAAAAGGAGGAGTATGAGCTGGGAGGAGGAAGAGGGAGGTGGAGGAGGGAGGAAGAGATAGGCGGAGAGATGAGGAGGAGGGAAGAGGAGGAATAGGAGGGAGGAGGAGGGATTAGGAGGAGGAGGAGGGAGGAGAAGAACGCAGGAGGGGGAGGAGGGGGAGGAGGAGAGGGAGGGGGAGGAGGGATGGGGGAGGACCGTAGGAGGAGGAGGAGAAGGGAGGAGGAAGGAAGAGGGGTGATTACGAGGAGGGAGGAGGAGGAGGGAGAGGAAGAGGGAGGAGGAGGAGGGAGAGGAAGAGGGTAGGAGGAGAGGAGGAGGATTATAACGCATATGCCTGTAGATAATTGCAGCGAAAAGGTGGGTCTGTCTATCTATCTGACCTGGCGTGGCTTCGCCCAGCTCCTGGCGTGGCTTCGCCCAGCTCCTGGCGTTGAGCGTCTCATTAAATTCATACAACAACAAAAAGTAACTTAAAAGAATGTCCTTCAACACATCATCCATTATTTTTAATGAGAACTGTTTCTAATCACCTACATGACTGCAGATAACTTCTTAAGCATAAAAAGATGAGTTACAATGTTATGCATGATGCATTATTTTTATGAAAACTTTGAAAATGCCTTAAAGATTGTATCATGATTTATTATAACTCATATGTCTGTACATAACTATAGACAAAGAGTTTATAAATCTTTGAAAACGATGCAACAATATGACTATAAGGTATACAGAAATGTTATTAAAAGTTATGCCCCTTGAAATAACTTTTCTAGAGTTAAGTCCCCTTGCTATATAGAAATTATAATGAAAAATGAAAAATTAAATAATATTAAGTAAGTAGCCGAGTTTACACTAATAAAATATCACAGTTGGCAGCGCGAGAATGAGAGGAAGACGTGTAGAAAATTTCATCTCAATCGGATGGACCGTTCGCGAACGCATAAAGGACATACACACACACACACATCCTTTTTTATATATTAGATTCCCGGGGAGTTTTAACGTACACTAGTTTTTCGCCCTAATCATTGAAAGCTAGCTGTTCAAGCTACTACCCCATATTTCGGAGGAACGAAATCAATCTCGTGTTTTCTGTGTTGTATTATTCCTAAGGGTGGTTTATGCTAAATCTTCTCTAGTGTTCTATGATGTATGCATCTACAGTAGGTCTTCTCGTATGTCCTAAAATGTATCCACGTGACGTTTTAGATAGATCTTCTCAAGTGTTTTATGCTGTATTAATCCGAAGTGGATTGACCGTTTTATTTATACCATCTCTCATATAATAACAGCATTAAACAAGGCTTTCAAACTAGAGACAGTATTCGTGATAGGATTGTTTGCATAATGGCAGTGCCGTGTTAATTAGAACCGCGTAGATTCCCGTGGTCTTAGACCAAATTTAGTGTCCTGGGATTCGAGGGATTCTGCACAGTCGGTCTAATGAGTGGCACCTTGCAGTCTTGACAGACCAAAGCATGTGGATTGGAATTTGGCAAAAATTCCAACTCACAATGCCTGGGCAGAGCTTCAGAGAATATGTGGTGCCCAAACGACATGTTCCCTCTCTTGGCCTTGCCTTGTTTGATCCAGAGAAAAGGATAACCAGTACGTCTGGAACAAGGTAGGCTGCAGACGCTGGCGGCTCAGCGTCAAACCTCCGAGACCTCTCCCTCACGAGCAGGAGGCGAGCGGTGGACCAGACCCTAAACATTGGGGACTTGACTTAGAGGCGTTCAGCCAAATCCCGCAGGTAAGGTTTGTATACGCGCCCGGACCACTGGGCACGTGCACCTGTCAATCGCAAGTGTCTGGACCTGTGTAAGCGTGTACTACCGTCAGGCCCCCCCCCCCCCCCCCCACCCCCCCCCCCCGCCTGACTCGTGCGGATCCCGCGACCAATGGGAATGGGCCCGCCGGAGATATTGCTCGTCTGCTGCGAGCAACTCTCCCCTCCTGCCACTGTGCGGATCCCGCGACCAGCGAGAATATGCCCACCGGAGATATTGCTCGTCTATTGCGTACAGATCTCCAATGACTGATTCCTGAATAAGTAAAGAAGCGATAAAAGTAGTGGTATTTCAATTGCGCTAGCCGGTCTAATTTTGATGAAATATTTCATTGGCTATCGCATTGTAGTGGCTAGACATTCGCCAACCGTCCCGATGGTCTGGCGTTCGATCCGCATTGGGGCAGATTCGATTTTTAAAAATTGAGTTGGACATCTTGCTCGACCCAGACTAAAATGGATGCAAGAAAATGTTTTGGGAAGTAAAGGCGGTCAGTGGTATACTGACCATATCACCCAGGAATGCCGACTGATCTATAAAAACATGGGTCTGGCTACATATTCCCAACACGCCTGAAGAAATTTAAAAGCGACCATTATTATTACTATCATATTGAAGCTTTCGAAATGTGGTTATATAGACGCATAGGAAGAATACTATGGCAGGAGAAGCAACAAGCAAAGAAGTATTACAAAACCTGGGATTGTAGAAAATATACAGTGGAGGATAATCTCTGTGTACCACAGAGTGAACTCTTAAAAAAAGATAGTGAAATTCATACCAGAGACAACGTTGCTGGTATAGTCACATTTCAAGCAACGGAAAGAAAAAGAAAACATTGCTGAATCGAGTAAAGGTGGGACAATAAGATATTTCGGTCGTATAAAAAAGGCACATCCCCTTGCATTATAGTTGAGAGGCTGGACTTCATTGCACCAGGGTTTATCCCAGTTGGTTCGGACTCTTTCTGCTTGCCAAGAGCATCTCACCACGCACGACCTCGGTAGCTCCAACGATGACCTCCAGGAGTTTCCTAGCCGAGAGCATCTCACAACGCACGAACTCGGTAGCTCCAGCGATTACCCCCAGGTGTCTCCTGGCCGAGAGCATCTCACAATGCACGAACTCGGTAGCTTCAGCCACGACCCCAGGGCTGGAAAATTGCACTCGTTGTTTGAACCTTGCAGTCCTGAGAACGAACCCCTGAGCCTTAGGGTTAGTAACGCCTCGAGTTCGCGGAACTTTTTCACAAATTATGTTCTTAATAAGATCGCTCCCATAAAGACGCGAGGCACGCTGCTTAACCGCTTTGTGCACATAGATCCATATTATTATCATCATGTGCTATGCCGGTAAGTGTGGGTGGTCATGTTTCGTCATCTTACACTATCACCAGAGTCGTGGATCAGCTCTGTGTTCTTGTCCCGACCATTGCACCCAATAGCTCCGCGTTAAAGGATGTGTTGGAGGGAAAGATGGAAGGGGGGCAAAACAAGAATCGGTATGGCAAAGACAGCCTTTTACCAGATGGAAAATATACTGACCAATAGTAAATACTGTCACAATGAGAGTGTTAAAGTGATATATAGAACCCATTCTGTTATATTGATGTGAAACATGGATAATAAGCACAGAAGATGACAAAACATCTAATGGCAGTGGAAATGTGATTTCTGGGGGGAAAATGTAAAAAAAAAAAAAAAACCGCCATAAACTGATAAACGAATTAGCAAGTCCAAGATACAAATGAAAGCCCTAAACTGATTCGAGAAATTAGACAGACGTGGACGGCCAAGATTTTTTTTTTTGGGGGGGGGGGGCATATGGGGAGGAATAAACAGGAAAACTTAGTGACAACTGGCAAGATTGATGGAAAGAGAACAAGTAGAAGGCAGAGTTTCGAGTTAAAAATCTACCCAAAGTATTTCAGGATCCTCGCCGGTGCTACGGAGTTCGTGCACTAAGCTGAGTTTCTCCAAACTCAGGTTTGAGTTAGGAAGAGAACGGAGCACTTATGGGTTACACCCGTATGCCGTGATGTTGATCCATCGACTAAACTAAACAACTAAACTAAACTTGATCAACCTCTGCACCCGTCAGTTGGACTAAAATTTTAACGTCTCGACTTGAATTGGGGACGTAAATTACAAGTACCTCAGAAGTCAGAGTGGGTTCGCCTGATGGCAAAGGTGTGGTAATATGGAAGGCTAACAACCCACACGCAAAAATCAGCCCAGTGCACTAGAAGTAGCAGAGTGTGTATGGACTGCGCTTGATTTCAAAGCGAGCGAGCCAGCGCACAACAAATCACATTCAACTCTCATTATAGAGACGGTAATTGGTTGATTTACATCCATAAAATATGTATGTACGTGGGTGTGTGCGTGAAGGCACTCGTGCGTATATTTATGTTTGCAGGAGTATATGTTGTTTGTCAGCCGGCGCATTTCCCACACACATCCACCCTTCCTCATAATCTTCTCTTCATTTCCTAACCGCAAATGTTCTGACCTCATTCTCCAGCGTTTAATGGATAAATTCCAGTCGCGCCCCCTGATCTCCTTCCGATGTCGTGTTGGCGTCCTGTTGGACAGTTCCTGAGTACTCTTCTTCCTTCCTGTGATGGTTACCTTCGATCCCCTCTCCTAATTAGTGGTGTCCCCGGTTCGGCTGGAGCTCGCCAGCAATGTCCATCACCCACTCTCGTGTTTTCCCCACGCCGACCTTAGCTCCTTTCTGCTGCGGCAGCCGGTTTTGAGGCCTAACGTTTTGTGCTCATTATCTCTGCATCTTTGTCGCCTGTTCTCTCTCTCTCTCTCTCTCTCTCTCTCTCTCTCTCTCTCTCTCTCTCTCCTCTCTCTCTCTCTCTCTCTCTCTCTCTTCTCTCTCTCTCTATCTATTCTGTCTGTCTGTCTGTCTATCTGTCTGTCTCTCTCTCCGTCTCTCTTTCTCACTCTCGTTCTCTCTCTATCTCTGTCACTGTCTTTCTCTCTCTCTCTCTCTTTTTCTTTATCACTGTCTCTCTCTCAATCTCTCTCTCTCTCTCTCTCTCTCTCTCTCTCTCTCTCTCTCTCTCTCTTTCCTTTTATTAACTGTGGTTTTTTTAAATTTGTATTTTTCTCTCTCAAACACGATCTCTATCTATCTATCTATCTATCTATCTATCTATCTATCTATCTATCTATCTATCTATCTATCTATCTATCTATCTATCTATCTATCTATCTATCTATTATCTATCTATCTATCTATTTCTCTCCCTCTCTCTCCTTTTCTCTCTCACTCTCGTTTTCTGTCTATCTCACTCTCGTTCTCTCTCACTATCTCTCACTGTCTCTCTCTCTTCTCTCTCGCTATTCGCTCTCTCTTGTTCTCTCTCTCTTTATTTATTACTCTCTCTCTCTCTCAATTTCTCTATCCCCCTTTCCCCCCCCCCCCCCCCATCATTCCCATTCCATCTACCGTTCTGTTTCTTTTATAACGCCTATCCACTTCATTATTCTCTGTGTTTTTTCTTCTGGGACATGTCTTGCTCATCCAGTGAGATTTCCCGATGACAAACGAAGCATCTGTGAACACAATTGAACCCAATCAGTTTCCTGCTATGAGTCAGAGATATGATAGCGCCGTCATATTCTGCAGCTCTAGAGCAAGGAGAAATCGGTGGTCAGTCTCTCCCTCACTGTGACAAGCGACGAGCCCAGGCGTCGAACCCGCATCCGACCGTGCTCATGGCATGACATCGCAGTTCCCTGTCAGCCTCGCTAGCGGACCTGTCGGAGCATTGGTGGATTTCTCGGAATGTAAATACCGTCGGTTTAGTTTGCTTTAGTATACTCGACGGATCAACATCGCGGCACATGGGTGTAACCCATAAGATTAAGTGTTCCATTCTATTCCTAACTCAAGAATCTCTGCACCGTAGCACTGGCGAGGATCCTGACATACTTTGGGTAGATTTTTAACTGGAAATTTTCCCCGGGCAGCGCCGTTAGGCTACTTTTCGATTTCCAACTGGCAAGGGATTTTTTACGTGTGCAACAATACACACGGGCGTCCGATCTCACTACCCAGAGACCAGGGAAATTTTGTTACTAGAAGTCCACGTGAAAAAATTCCGGCCCGCACCTGAGCTTGAACCCGGGACCTCCAGCATTCAAGCCCGACATCATACCTCGAGACCACTCAGCCCCCCCCCCCCCCCCCCCCCGTCCCTCTGTAAATACCGTCGATTCTTAGAGGCAAGACCAAGAGGGACAATGTGTGTGTTTGTGTGTTTGTTCGTTATTTAGAAATGGACTTGTTGTTGTAATTGTTTTTGTTTCGTCGCGGCGCAGATGATGATTCGAATCTCCGTTTTAGCCAGACTGGTGTCTGCCCAGATGATGGTTGAATCTCCGTTTTAGCCAGACTGATGTCTGCCCAGATGATGGTTGAATCTCCGTTTTAGCCAGACTGGTGTCTGCCCAGATGATGGTTGAATCTCCGTTTTAGCCAGACTGGTGTCTGCCCGGGATGCCCCACAGAGAAGTGGGGAGAGATCTTGGTCTCGCCCCACAGGAAAGTGGGGAGAGATCTTGGTCTGTGCGAGATTCGACCGTGCCATATCAGCGCCTCTGCCTCTTGATTGTATATGATCAATAACATACCTGTTATACTTGTAGCTTTCAGTTTTAGGCGTTTTGTCTGCCTGCGGTATCTTGTGCTTTATCTATCTATCTATCTATCTATCTATCTATCTATCTATCTATCTATCTATCTATCTATCTATCTATCTATCTATCTATCTATCTATCTATCTATCTATCTATCTATCTATCTATCTATCTATCTATCTATCTACGGTTTGTGTCTATCTTGTTTGTAGGTTTGTAGGTTATCTATCTACGTTTGTGTACGGTGTACACAAACGCTGAAAACTGTATTTTACTGGAGTCGTCTTTACAACAAGAATTAAATAATGTAGTTAGGTGGAGCTATTCAAACCGTATGCAAATTAACATCACTAAAACAAAATCAATGTTATTAACAACCAGACAAAGACTTCAAACTCTAAGATCACACACATCACTTCAACTTCACATCGATAACATGCCGGTAGAAAGTGTAATTGAACACAAAACATTAGGCCTAATCATTGATAGAAACCTAACCTTTAATTCCCACGTTCAAGCGCTCATTAAACAAACAGCGAAAAAAGTCTACCAACTCGCCAAGATTAAAAACTTCCTTGATGAGGACACAAGGAAACTATTCTATACTTCTCATATACAGACACACTTTGACTACTGCTCTACAATCTGGGACGGTTGTTCTAATTCAAACACCAAGCGACTTTACTCACTCCAGAAACGGGCCATGCGTCTAATTTATAGCAAACATTTATCTGACAATCCTAGCCTGTATAAAAGCCTTCAGTTACTACCACTCCGCAAACGCCTGCTTTTCAATAAAGCTAAACTAATTCACAAAATCCTGCATCGGAATGCCCCAAATTACCTTTGGCCATTGTTTAAATATAATGCTAGACACAGTAAACGTTTAAATATATTACACATTCAGAAGCCTAGGATTGACTTATGCAAAACAAGCTTAACGTACTCCGCATCCCAGCTGTGGAACAATCTTCCACAAGAAATCAAAGACATCACCAATCCCTATTCATATAATCGCAAATTATTCGAACACTATCTCAGTACGGATTACCTTCCCCCTTAATAATAAAGATAATAATAATAATAACAAAACCCTACTATAACAGCCAGTCCCCTTTTGGCAGGCCTGTATATTCCACATGGCTAATAACAAGTGTCAGATCATTATCTAATATTACTGAGTCGTGTAGTTTTGATGTTCGCATTTTGCCCATGCCTTTATAATGCATATCTTTTATATTGTTGCTGTTCTCTGTTAGCCTTGAATGATGTGTGAATGAAATAATGTATGAAAGAGAGTGATAGAAGGGCAGAATGTTAGACGGGCCTGCGTGCCCAATTCTTAACCCTTTGAAAATAAAGTTTGTTCGTTCGTTCTATCTATCTATCTATCTATCTATCTATCTATCTATCTATCTATCTATCTATCTATCTATCTATATATCTATCTATCTATCTATCTATCTATCTATCTATCTATCTATCTATCTATCTATCTATCTATCTATCTATCTATCTATCTATCTATCTATCTATCTATCTGTCTGTCTGTCTGTCCATCTATCTGTCTGTCTCTCTGTCTCTCTCTCTCTGTCTATTTGTCAGTCAGTCCGTCTACCTGTCTGTGTCTGCCTGTCTGTCCGTTCGTCCGTCTACCTACCTGTTTGCATGCCTATACGTTTATCACTATAATGTTATTGAGAGGTGATGTTTAAAGTCAGTAATCGCATTCTTCGCCCCCCCCCCCCCCCCCCCCACAAACCAGGCAGCCGGCCCTACCCTATTCAACAGACAGATTTCTTGTCCTCTCTATCTGTCTGCCTTGCCTCTCTGCCTGTTCGCCTGCCACTAGAATGCTATTGAGGGGTGATGTTTAAAGCCCGTACCCCCATCCCCCAAGCAGCCTTTTCACATTACACTACCCTTTTCAACAGATAAGATTCCTTGGACTCACTGGGAAGCCCAAATTGCATGTTCCAGTACTTTAACTCAACCGCCATTCACTGGTCCGTATATTTCATTAGAAGTTAATGCTATTACCTAATCTCTTGCCAGACTAATGTACTTTTCTGAGGACAGTCGATCCACGCGGACACCATCTCGTCTCCCGAATGACACCTTATCACGATGTTTTCCTATGTCATCTATTTCAGAGAAGATTAAATGTGATGCTATGAGTGTTTATTATTTCATTTGTTTGAAGTTGTCCAATATATTTTTTTCCTTTCTGCAGCAACACTTAGCTGAATTAATTTGGATCAAGGAATTATATTAGATTATGTGTTTTCCACTCCCCCCCCCCCCTCTCTCTCTCTCTCTCTCTCCCTCTCTCTCCTCTCTCTCTCCCCTCCCCTCTCCTCTCTCTCTCTCTCTCTCTCTCTCTCTCTCTCTCTCTCTTCTCTCTCTCTCTCTCTCTCTCTCTCAATCTCTCTGTAAACTCTCAATGTAAGCCGGGCTCAACTTTTAAACATTTGAAAATAAAGTTCTTTCGTTCTCTGTCTTTCTCCTCCCCCCCCCCCCTCTCTATCTCTCTCTCCCTCTCTCTCCCCTCTCTCTCTCTCTCTCTCTCTCTCTCTCTCTCTCTCTCTCTCTCTCTCTTTCTCTCAATCTCTCTGTAAATTCTCAATGTAAGCCGGGCCCATCTTTTAAACATTTGAAAATAAAGTTCTTTCGTTCTCTGTCTTTCTCCTCTCTCTCCCTCTCTCTCTCTCTCTCTCTCTCTCTCTCTCTCTCTCTCTCTCTCTCTCTCTCTCTCTCTCTCTCTCTCTCTCTCTCTCTCTCTCTCGCTCGCTCGCTGTCTTCTTCGTACACCTTCAGACTTCAGCATGAGCATATTCACAGAAAGCAGCTGTCACCTTGAGCTTGTTGATATCCTCATAAAGTGTGTCCTCAAATGGAGCTTGGCGGAAGCAACCTACAAATGCCAATGCAGCAAAACTGGAAGATTAACTTTGGCAACTTACAATTATCGATGAAATGAAAATTAAAGTCTGTCGTAATCAACATACAGATGTTCGGTGAAGAGAAACTGTAAATCTGAATGAAACAACTTAGCTGTCTTCAACTAGGTAAAACTGGGCGTCTGGTAGACAAGATAACAGACGTTTCATGATGAAGATGAGGAAGGAGCACGTATGAGAATGTCCCAAGTGATGTGACTTCGGTTATTGACTCAACTCAACTCAACTCAACTTATCTCAACTCAGCTGAACTCGTTCCATGTGTGTCTCACTTGGAAACTAGAGCTACATTCTTGCCAAACGCACCCATGCGGTATCTGTTGCCATGGCGTTGTTTTCCAATTCTCCCAGAAACCGTCCATTGTAAATGCCAGTTAGTTAGTTGCGTATCCTTTACAGGACTTAGCAGTCAACTCCAGCATCTTTTGGAGCTGTTTGATTCCTGTCTAGTTTACGTTCAGTAGTTTGCCACTGCTTTCTGAATGACCGGCACTCATACCATTGTATTGAAACCAACGCAAGGCGGCAGTCGTAACTCCTTCGCAAGAGAGCCGGCTCTGTGCCAGTATATTCTCTTCTGCGGTTTTTCAAGAGAGGAAAGAACACCGTATAACAAGCCTAGAACAAAGGCAGGCTTGAGATTCAAACCTCCCTCTTTCCATTATACACTTGACTGACCGGACTTATGATGGCGAAACCCTTGTCAATAGGTGTCAATTTTCTAGAGCAAGACTGCATTAGTACCTCCAGCAGACATGAAAATACTCGCTCGTTCTTGGCTGGAGTTGTAAACTGTTATGGCGGGCAATATGCTGTCTCAACTGCCTGGCTAAATTTAATAGAGACAAACTAGTGTGGTTTCTCTCCCTTGTTCGGCTGCTCTTCTAAGATGGCAGGTGTGTTGTCACTAATTCGATTATTGCCGCTTCAGAAATCGGTCGCCAGAGGGGAAAATAATATTGAATTATATTTATAAGCATCTGGAAATAACGCAGAAGGGAGCAACTTAATTTAGTTATATTTATAAGCGTCTAGAAATAACATAGATTATTAATTATATTTGTAGACATCTAGACAAAAACATACATTTTAGTTGTATGTATATTTTAGTTGTGTATCTGAGGAGAATGCAAAGAATTCCATGGACAGAGAGAAAAACAAATGACCAAGTACTACGAGAAACAAATGAAAATCGTAAATTTATTAGAGAAATTAGACATAGACAGTCACAATTTTTTGACATGTTATGATAAGAAATGAATTGAAGAACTTGGTGACAACTGGCAAGGTCGAAGGGAACAGACCAAGAGGAAGACCGAGAAGTAAATACCTAGATGGCTTGACCACATGGCATGTTCAAGACAGGAACACTGAGCTGATCCACGACTCTGGTAATCGAGTGAAATGGCAAGTCATGACCGCCCACGCTTTCCGGCATGGCACATGATGGATGGATCTGCGAAATAATATGGACAAAATTACACGGCCTTTGCGGGACATTGCAATCACATCAAGCCTGCATCGGTTGTTTGAAATTTACTAGACCATTTTGCATTCATTAGTTTGCCATTGCTTTCCGAACGAGAAAAACACCATTTACGTCTAACAAACCGGCGTGTGGAACGAACCCAGTACCCCGTATAAAGAACACCCTCACACAGCTTTTCATGGAGCGGATGTTTTCCTTGGTGAAATTTCTGTATTTGATGACGCTGGTCATTCTTATAATAGAATCTGTAGACACATCGCCGATCCTTCTCTGCCTCTCATTGTGACATCTTCCCCTAGATGTCATTGTGCAGCCCAGACATTGAAAACATTGATTTTATTTCTTTCCAACTCATTTAATGCACACTACCATATAGCATGGCATGTCGACCACCTGGCAGCCCACTTGGGTATTCTTTCAGACGATCATTGCTTCTGAGCCGTAAATCTCTATTGGCCATGTACGTAGAACTGCTGTTGGTCATTCTACATTTATACTGTTATCATCTGTCAGTGTTTTCTTCTTCTCTGTAAAAATATTGTCTTAGTTGTTCCATTATAGTCATATTTATCCGTATTAGTCATTCCATTTAATGTTTGTGTCATTTTCACAATTGTATCTTCTGTTATTCTTTGTCAATAATAGGAAACGTTATCTTCTTCTTCTTCTTCTTCTTCCTCCGTACTTCGCAGCTTCTGCGGTCGTGATCGTAGTTGCAGTAGTTTGTGTTGTTGTGTAGCGGTGATGGTGGTTGTAGTGGTAGTAGTACGGTGGTAGAAGGGAGAGGGATGGCGTGGTAAAAGAAGCAGCAAACATTGCAAGTACAAAAATCAAGAATGTTGCCATGACATCAGACTTTCATGAAAATGCTGGTAAGATTCATGGGAACAAAAAGAAGACACAAGTTAATAACGCCATCAGCCATTTTCTCCATCATGGCACGGATATATATCAGCACACCAATTGATAATAAGCACTAAAGAGGGAAGATTGGGAATCGTGACGATCGTCTAGACCTGTCGTCACTGCGGATGTAGTGGGCTGTGGCCGAGTGATTTCAGTAACCATATAGTTTCTCTCAGTCCCCCACCCCACCCCTTAATCTCACTTCTACTCGTTAACCCGTTAACTTAGACTAGAACGTGTGGTAATCGATTATTGCACACAGGCATTCGGCCCAGCCACCCGTTCCTGCGATCCCAGTAGAGATTGATGTGACTCACATGTTGACATGGTATTAAAACAACCCTGTCCCGGTATGCTAAGGCAGCAAATATTGGAGTAATCGAACTGTGCTACAATTAGCGGGTTTCCATTGATACGGGTTTTCCCCCCCCACTGCAAATATGTAAACAGTGCATTCATTTCTTTAATGTGATATGGAGCTGTTCTAGCGCGGAAAACAGCATCTAGGTGTGTCATTTCTACCAGGCCAGTACTAACCGATTTGTAGATGAATGAGAAACAAGAAATAGTAATGAGATCAATACATGACATGCCAGGAATATCGGTCGGTGGGCATATTGTAAACTTCTTCTTCTTCTTCTTTTTGTTCGCTCGCTTAAACTCGAGCGTAGTCCTTACACACTGTTTAAAGTAGTAAAGGACTGAGTTTTGCGTGTGGGCTTTATGTTGATGGCATGGTTATGGTCACTGAAAATCAAACGAGTTACATGAAAGGATAGATATAATTGCAACGGAAAGTCATAACAAAGGACATAATCCTAATAACAGAAAACCAGAAGTAGTGGTAATTATAAAGAAAAAAATGTTTCCCCTAAAGGAACATTACAGTGAATGGAACCAGTCTGAAACACGTCAATACATTTAAGTATGTGGATATTTAAATATCACCAAATGGGAGATGTGTTAAGGAAATTATTTAGAATAGCTTGGTGGAGAGATAATATACATACAGACCTACAAGCACTTGGAATCAGCGACTGGCAAGAGAAGGTCAACCAGTCAGACGAATGGAGACGGCTTGTATCTGCAGCAAAGAACCTCAATGGCTCGGAATGCTAAAGAAGAAGAAGAACCCCAAGACAACATTTCACAAGATGAGCAATATTCTCTACAATTGGCAGTCAAAGTGAATTCTTACGAGATCTATTGAGCTAATCCTGATGTGTGGAAGCCAATCATGGACAAAATAGCAAACAAATGGTGGATGTGTGGTTTTATAGAGGAATGATGAGAACTCCACGGAAGGTTAGAAAGAGCAATAGAAATATATGAAAAGAAATTAACTAATTAAGAGAACTGGTTACTGGCATCATAGAAAAACAATCCACAATCTGCGGATATCTCATGAAGTATGTCGTCTCAACGGGAAAACTGAGGGGAGGAGAGGCTGGAGGTATCCAAGAGAGACATCAAGGCATGGAGAAACATCAGTATCAGAAATTATTGACAGCCCAAGGGGCAAGAGACTGGACAGACAGACTCAGCAACACCACACAGCTATAAGAAGAAAAAGAGAAATCAGAAACCAGAATCCCCCTATGCCATCCCGTACCCTTTGGCGTGGTTCGTATGGGTGTCATTGTTGAAGCAACAACAAGCAGTGTCATCCACCCATCTCTGTTTTCAGCAACACACGCGTGTAAACACCTACGTCACTTCCATTCTAACATGTTTATCAGTCCGGGATTTTATCTGTCTTCGTCTTCTCCTTTTGCATTCACCTGTTCCCTGGAGGATCGCCTTTGAGAGGGTGTTATGACGTGCCCAAACTAAGCCAGCCTTCGATGTTTCATCACTGACAAAGGGTGTTCTTCGTGTTCGTGATCTGGTACTTACATACATACATACATACATACATACATACATACATACATACATACATACATACATACATACATACATACATCCATCCATCCATCCATCCATCCATCCATCCATCCATCCATCCACACGCATGCATGCCCCGCCTTATGTTTATACGACGAAATTACGTGTTGTCCGTCATAGCAGTGAAGTTTAGAACGGAAGCACACCGGAAATAAAGTTATCTTGCTTACGTGCCATCTCCTTTATTGTCCATTGTTGGCAGTATACATATACCTCCTGTATTTTGTCCGTTGATCACAATGCACAACCATTGATGAGAGTTTACATAGACCTCCTGTATTGTTTCATTTATCAAATATACATCGATCTCCAACGTTTTGTCCATTTATCACAGCCACGTCGGCCTCCTGTATTTTCCCAACAGAACACAATAAATAATATCATTATTTTGCACATCCCTTACAGGACGTTGCAGTCAGCATCAGCATTTTTCAGCTGTTGTTGCACTAGGCAAGATTACGCTTAGTAGTTTGCCATTGCTTTCTGAGCGGCCGGCTCACATACCCCGTAAGTTACCGATGCGATTCGAACCACTGCTGATTCTCACCGTCATCACGTTACCGACGAGAGTATACGAGATTACGGAGAAAAGTCATAACCTCTAAGCCACCATTACAATAACGTAGCTAAAATTGTGAGTGGAAGAACAATGAAATTGTAGTTATACAGATTTCAGAACCGGTGGTACCTCGGGAAAGTCCCGAAGGATTCCCTTCAATGTTTGATTTGTGGGATAATCGATTACTACTCAGTACAAACTGGATCGTGCTTTCATTGTCCTTGGTGGAGGTTCTGGTTATAATTTACCAACATCTGAAAGTATGTGTGATGTTTTAATTTTATTGTAAAGCCGGTGACATTAGTTGGTGTCCGTTGTAGTATTTATTTTATTGGTTCAGTAGTAGTCGCGAAGGTTTTTCTTCGATGTTTGATTTTTGGGACGATGAATTACTAAATATTCAGTAAATTGGATCGTGTTTTCGTTGTCTTTGGAGGTTCTAGTTATGGTTTATCCACATCTGAAACTATGTATGATGTTTTAATATTATTGTAAAATAGATGGCTTTAGCTGGCGGCAGTTGAAATATTGATCGTATCGGTTTTACGTTAAGTCCAAATGAGAACTGGTGAATATTGTGTTTATAGTAACACCGAGATTTGCTAGGGGCAGTTGTAGCATTGATCTCATCGGTTCAGTGGCCGAGTCCGAATGGGAACTGATGTATTTGAATTGTGTTGTAGAAGTCTGCTAGGTTTGCGAAAGCCTTTGGAGAAAATTGGAAGACTGATAGAGAGGTTCTATAGTTAACACCGAATGGGAACTGGTGTATCGTGTTGTAGAAGTGCTAGGTTTGGGAAATATTTGAAGGAAATGTGAAAACCCGTAGAGTTTTTATATTTATACCGTAGTTACACCGAGATTCGCTAGCGGCAGTTTTATTATTGATCTCATCGATTCAATAGTCAAATCCGAATGGGAACTGATGTAGTGTGTTTTTTCATTGCGCTAGGTTTTGGAAAGCCTTTGAAGAAAATTTGAAGACCGATAGAGAGGTTCTATAGTTACAACCGAATGGGAACTGATGTATCGAGTTGTAGAAGTGCTAGGTTTGGAAAATATGTGAAGGAAATGTGAAGACCAATAGAGTGTTTATAGTTACCCCGCGATTTTGCTACCAGCTTTCATGATTTGTGCTATGGCAGACGGATACTTGGGCGAAGACCGCCGGGCTTATGGGTCGTCGAATGTTCAGAACAACTTCCGGCAGTTCAATGCTCGTGCAGCCATTGCTGCAGCCCATCATAGGGCATACATCCAGGTAACGTTGAACGTGTTTTTGTTTCCCTAGTAATTTGTTGTAAGAGACACTGAATGTTTGGATTCTCTTTATGTTGTTTTCACCCGTACTGTAGCCTAGTGGCAGTGAATGCTTTCACAATTCCCCGACATACATAATTGGGGGTTTGAAATCAGTGGCGGGCGATTTGAAAGCAGGCCGCCTTGCGTTGATTTTGATGGTTTGAGCTTCGATGGTTCAGAAAGCAAAAGCAAATTATTGAACGCAAAAATTGCCCACTAAATCACAAACAGCCGTAAAATACAGGGGTTGGTTGCGGCTTCTTGTAAGGAAATGCAACTAACTTTATGTTGTTTAAGCTGCTTCTTGTTTACACAGTTAACGGTAAGGGGAACACCTTCATTACGCCTGGTTAGCCCATGTGGTTCGGTCTTGTTCACCACAACGGCCAGCCACCTGCCCAGAACACCGCGCAAAGCACGATCTCAGCAGCTCTAACCAGGATCTCCGCAGCTCTAACCAGGATCCCCGCAGCTCTAACCAGGATTCCTGGGGGTCTCCGGAGAAATCCGGCTCTACCCTGACGCAGTCAGAACACCAACCCGCCACCTTCAGAGCACGAGGCAGACGGTTTGATCTCTTAGTCACGAAGCTCCTATTGCTTTATTTTAAAGCCCTAATTAACTTATGAATCAAATTTTGTTACTGAGCCTGGTGAAAAAAAAATTTTCATATCCTTTACTGGACATCGCTGTCAACAGCAGCATCTTTCAGCTGTATGTTGATTACGCTTAGTAGTTTGCCATTGCTTTCTGAGCGGCCGGCTCACATACCCCGTAAGTTACCTATGCGATTCGAACCACTGCTGATTCTCACCGTCATCGCGTTACCAACGAGAGTATACGAGATTACGGAGAAAAGTCATAACCTCTAAGCCACGAAGCCGGCCTGGTGAAAATTAGAGAAAGGAAATGAGATATGTTTGGGGTATATACAGATAGACATACCACGAGGCTAAGACTGCACTTTCAGTGAATGGTCTCTGAGATTCTGCTTTATGTAGTTGTGGAGAGCCTTAGCAAACTTTGTAGCACACCCCAACAAGACTGCTTATAATTTGGCAGGCAGAGAATGGAAATCTGGCCCACACGGAAGCAACCCTGCAAGAATGTGCATGAGGATCCACTGAAGACTAATGGCGCAGGCTTCTGTTCACTGCCCATGCCGAATGAATAGACGTACAGCACACTTTGGTCGCTGTAGACAAATGTAAAGAAGATGAAGCTCTAGGAGGAGAAGGGTTAAAAGGCAAACGCTAGAGGAACGGAGGAAATTCAAACGCTAAAGGCAAAGGTAAAAGGCAAACAGGCCGGTGTAAAACAGTGGCCTAGATGACAAGATCATCGACACGTTCGTGGCCTTGCGGCACTGGCGATCAGTGTCCACCATAACCATCAGTGTTTTGAGTTAGTTCATCCGCTGATTTGGTGTAACTCTGGCAACCCATCCCAAGGGTGCACCCTTTCTTGACCCTCCGTCTCAAACAGCCTCATTTGTTCCGTTTGTCACAACTTTCAATCGGCCTCGCTTGTTCCGTTTGTCACAACTTGCAGACAGTCTCATTTGTTCCGTTTGTCACAACTCTCAAACAGCCTCATTTGTTCCGTTTGTCACAACTCTCAAACAGCCTCATTTGTTCCGTTTGTCACAATTTGCAGACAGTCTCATTTGTTCCGTTTGTCACAACTCTCAAACGCCCTTATTTGTTCCGTTTGTCACAACTCTCAAACAGCCTCATTTGTTCCGTTTGTCACAACTCTCAAACGCCCTTATTTGTTGCGTTTGTCACAACTTTCAAACAGCCTCATTTGTTCCGTTTGTCACAACTCTCAAACGCCCTTATTTGTTGCGTTTGTCACACCTCTCAAACAGCCTCATTTGTTCCGTTTGTCACAACCCTCTCTGAACTATCTCTTCTAATAATGTGACTCGCTAAATAAAGTGTTTCTTGGCTATTTGTAACAAACAAACAAACAAAAACATAAGACGGAATGGATAGTCAAGACAACGGCATATTGAAGCACCATAGAAAGCGACAGAGAATGCGGAATCATTGCAACTTACCCTCTTGGAAATGTCAAGGGATGTATAAACAATGTCTTTTGTGCCTGAACAAAATATCCTGTCATTGTCGGGGTTTTTACATCCTACATCTCGTATATTAATTCTCTCCCTCCGTCTCCCCCCCCCCCCACCTCTCTCTCTCTCTCTCTCTCTCTCTCTCTCTCTCTCTCTCTCTCCCTCCCCCTTCTTCGTTCTTTCTCTGTCTGTATCTACTATTCCCCTCTTTTCCTTTCCCCTCCCCTCGCTTCTTTTCCTCCTTACCTCCCCCTCCTTCCCCACCCGCCGTTCCTCTCCTTCTTCCTTTCCTTTCTCATGTCTATTTGTCTATCCATCCACCCACAAATCCACCTACCCATCCTACTTAAAATGGTATCGGGAAAGGGGGTCGACCGTTGACTAGTTGTCACTTGGGTCCAAATAAAAACGCTAAATCTGACTAAAGGGGTCGACCGCTAATGAGTTCAAACTTGAGTGCAAATAAAAACACTAAATCTGACTAAAGGAGTCGACCGCTAATGAGTTCAAACTTGGGTGCAAATAAAAACACTAAATCTGACTAATGGGGTCGACCGCTAATGAGTTCAAACTTGAGTGCAAATAAAAACACTAAATCTGACTAAAGGGGTCGACCGCTAATGAGTTCAAACTTGAGTGCAAATAAAAACACTAAATCTGACTAAAGGGGTCGACCGCTAATGAGTTCAAACTTGAGTGCAAATAAAAACACTAAATCTGACTAAAGGGGTCGACCACTGACGATGTGAAACAGTGAGTGCAAATAAAAACACTAAATCTGACTAAAGGGGTCGACCACTGACGATGTGAAACAGTCAGTGCAAATAAAAACATTAAATCTGACTAATGGGGTCGACCGCTAATGAGTTCAAACTTGAGTGCAAATAAAAACACTAAATCTGACTAAAGGGGTCGACCGCTGACGAGTTCAAACTTGAGTGCAAATAAAAACACTAAATCTGACTAAAGGGGTCGACCGCTGACGAGCTCAAACTTGAGTGCAAATAAAAACACTAAATCTGACTAAAGGGGTCGACCACTGACGATGTGAAACAGTGAGTGCAAATAAAAACACTAAATCTAAGAAGTTCGACAAATGGAAAACCACACAGATACAGGCCAGCGTTTCGACCGTTGTCTTCACCCTTTGCCGAGAAAAACCTTCTGTTTTATATGCTTTTAGTGTGTGTGTTTTTGTGTGTGTGTGTGTTTTTTTGTTGTTTTTTTTTTTTTTTTTTTTTTTTGGGGGGGGGGGGGGGGGGGGGGGGGTTTATTGTATCTGTTTTGGTGTTTTATTTTCTTGTTCGTTGATGAAGACTTAGGTCGAAACGTTCACGTTTAACTATGTGTTATTTCCCACCCACTGGGCTTACTAGTCATATTTTATGTGTCAATTATATCTATCTGTCTGTCAATCTACCCAACAACCCACCCAGCCATCCATCTATGTATCTGTCTGTCCATCGATCCATCTCTCTATCTATTTTGATAATCGACCTTATATGTGTCAAGAAAACAAGCATAGTGCATGTACATGCCCTGGTACATCAGTACTGAAAATAAGTTGACGTCTATTTATCTACCCACCCGCCCATCTATATATCTGTCTATCGGTCTGTCTGTCTATCGATCGAGTGATCCCTCTATCCGACTTTCTATTCTGATAATCCACCTTCTATGTATCTACATAACAAACCTAGTCAACTGCAGTTACATCCCTTGGCACATCAGTACTTCAAATAACTTCAGATAATGCTTAGGCCAGTAAACGCCCCTTATCTCCCGTGAGAAATCTACAGCCCATAATAAGATATTTTCTATCTTTGTCTCTGGCAATCGGTTTTCTCGCTATTTTAAATAATCGACTAATTTCTTATATTTTTTCCCATCAGCGATATCCTATCCTGCCCTCCAATGCAGTGTTGTTTTTCTTCCACCTGCCACCGTATGTACAGATGAATAATCCATCGGCGTCACCTTTAGCCGCCTTCTTGTTATGTAGATTACCAGCATCTTTCCCTAGACGCACGGCCTGTACCCAGTGAGACGTTTGTCATTGATACCTCCTGGACTGTGGATTTCCAAGGGGATCATTTGTTGTATATCTAGAAAATGATGGCAATTATTTACTCTCCAGCCCCTCTCTGTGCTTTTTCACATGTCATTCTTTCTCGGACTTGTTCACTTGTCACTCTTTCTCAGGCTTGTATACATGTCACTCTTTCTCAGACTTTTTAAAAACATTTTTCTCCCTTGGAGTTCAAACAAAAATCGTTCTTGGGGGTTTCTTTCTTTCTTTCTTTCTTTCTTTCTTTCTTTCTTTCTTTCTTTCTTTCTTTCTTTCTGTTTTTTTTTCTCTCTTTCTTTCTTTCGTCCTGCTGTCGTTCTTGCAGCCTTCAGTGTCAGATTAGGGAGAAATGTCTGGACAAGGCCCCAGTGTAGGCTACATTGAAAACGTTGATCGTGGCCTCGGCTGCTCCGCTAATCCATCACTTGCGGGAGGGGTCTGCCTGTCTATGTGTGATAATCACGGAGAAGACCTTCGAGTAACTACATTGCGGCATAAAGAATACAAAGATGAATAAAATGAGAACATTGAAGAGAAAATGAAAAGAAAATAAAACGAAAACAATTATGTGCTACTCATATCCCAGGCTGTGATACTCCTTTACAAAATGTTGCTTTCACCGCGGCCTGCTGTAAAATGTCTCGATGTTTGGTGTTGTAAATATCCTGCTGGACGCCCTTACATCGCAAGAAACTTCCTATACTCATTTTATCATTTGTCGACCTGGGCGCTCACGCTAGTTGCGGGAAACAATCCCTGCCTCGAGGGGGTTTGACTTTTTTAACGATTCTTTTGATAGCCCCTATTATTTCATATTATATTCTTTTGTTATCCCTAGTATTTCGTGTGTTATATTCTTTTGATACCCCTGCTTGTCCGTGTATACCAATACTTTGTATTACCTTTGCCATCACACTAGGACTTCTACCGCCTGCCACAACATTGGGCTAGAAACGTGACTTCCCTTATTTGCAGCGTCACGGAATAATAATGCTTTAGAAGGACGTATGAAGCAGGAGCGTAGGTTAAGCGGTTGGGAAATTCTCTAACACTGATTGGTATGAGCGCGGCTGGACGAGGTTTGGTTGCTGCGCTCGACGTTTGCTCAACAGAAAGACTTGCGACCCTGTCCTCCGTGCATTCAAGCCTACACGATTATGATGGTCCTATAATACGTTCACAAATATTTGCCCTGGAAAAGTATCTATTGCGTCGTTTTGAAAGTTTTCCTGCCGTATTATATTTACTCCCACCCAAGGAATATGTTTTGATAGGTCCGAAGGCAACTGAAATCACGGAAAGCGGCGAAATTTCTTTTATGTTTTGGCTAAAATTAATTGAATTCAGGCTAACAAACTTGTTTTACAGTAATGCACGTCAATTCGGGTCGCCTCTGAACACTTCCGTTCCACTATGTGACGTATGATGTATTTCTCATAAGGAAATTCCCGTGCACCACGAAGAATATTCATTATTTAACACTGATGTTTCTGTGTGAAGATGTAATACATTTCATAATATGCACTTCATCTCTGACCCGTAAATTATATACGGCATATAAACAAACATTGAGATATCTCCAGAACAACAACAAAATTGTGTTGAGTGTACATAATTATAAGGTTGTATGCTAAATCCCATCATTTTTACTCAGTTGGTTACTTAGTTACGGAGTTTATTACGGGGGCAAACATTTGTGAACGCAATATAATACTTCACAGTAGATTCCTGCTACATGATTTATTATTTAAGGACATGCGATTAAAGCGTCGGGTCACTGGGATATTCGTGTTTACTCATCCGATCAGAACTGTTCCTGGCGACATCATCAGGCATATGTCTAGTGACCAAAGTACTATTGTTAGCTTGCAGCACATCATAGTCCTTTGAATAGGCATCTGCACCGAATTACCACCAACATGTTCCAGCATGTGGGCTATGTAATACCCTCACGAGGTCGCAGAATACCATCCCCTTCAACTGTACATTAATAAACAACTTAGAAACTCGCTTCTTAATCGTGTCCCTAATATGCAAAACACAATGTAACGAAACAGGGAAGAGTAGGTAAATATGTTGATATCTCTTTGAGTGCCTGGGTAGCTGTGGACAAAAAGGAAATGAAATGGTGGATTAGTATTAGTGAGGATCGTCGTCATCACACTCCGGACAGGTCCATAGGTGCTCCGATCTGCTCCATTAACAACACCGCCAGTGTATATCGACTGATTGCAACAGTTTTGTATTGGTTAATCAAATGTCTTGTGCTCTTGACAAAATGTTCATGTCTGGCGGCTGCCAGCTGCACTCTGATCTTCCTCTGGACAAGGACGCAGGTTTCCAAGTGTCCTTAAAGTCATATGTTCGTCCTCTTGTGGCGTTGCTGATGATGTCAGTGGTGAAACGTCGATGGCTGGTCTGGTTTGGGCAAGTCATGACAACCTCTCAAAGGCGATCCTCCAGGGAACAGGTGACTACAAACGTAGAAGAGGAGGACAGATAAAATCCCGGACTAATAAACATGTTAGAGTGGGCGCGATGTAGGTTTTCACACGTGTGTGTTGCTGAAAACAAGGATGCCCCTAGCAAATCATTTCTGAATGGGTCAACAATAACGGAACGTGGAACAGGTCACCTTAACAGGAACACAGGTGACAGAATTGGCGTAAAAGTTAGAAAAGCTTTATCAGCACACAGTAGCAAAAAGACAGTTATGCAACTAAATTTAAAACTACAACAAAAAAGGTTATTTAGCTATATCACATCGGTCCTGGGGACGTCTTGATCAGAGTTCAAAAATCAAACTGTGTAAAACGAGCTCCTTAGTTCATCTGACAGGAAGTGACAGAATGAGAGAAGTGTAAGCGAAGGCCGAATACATGTTATGAAGGGGGAGAGCGGGCAAGAAAATATCAATCTCAATATGGAAGACGCGAGTGGGGTTGGCAAAGAGTAAATAAAAGTGAGGATACACAAATCGAGAAGTATGAATGACGAACGAGTGAAGGTAGAGAATGCGTGAATTCTCTAGAAGACTCAGCTGTAACCCCTACATCTGTTGGCTTGACGATCAGGTCTGTGAGCCCTGACAATGGATTGCATTTATCGGAATGTGTTTGGTTCAGAGCTTTCTCTCTCGACCCAGTACCAACGTACCACTTCCTCTGGAACTTTTCATTGAGCTCTCCAAGCTCAGAAACCAGCGGAGTGTGCAGCACCTGTGCTGGCAATTCCACATATGCTCATTGACATACATTTTTCAAGGTTTCAGCCCTTCACATACAGACTGACTAGCTTTTAAAACTGCTTATCCTTTGTACGACGTTGCAGCATCCCCTGCCCCTATTACTGCTTGTGATTTTGCATTCAGTGGTTTACCATTGAGATTAGGCATAAATTGATCATATTTCCTCCACAGATTTGATAGTCAACACTCTATCCCAATGCCCAGAGGTAGTTGTGAAGGGTATAGGAATACTTAAAGCATTATGAAATAGGCGTATGAAATACAATGGTGGATTTGTTTATGTAAAGGTCACTGCAGTGTATGGTCAAGTAATAAGTTCCCTTCCTCAGCCTTTTTGTTGTTGTTCCCTATCTCACATTTCATAGCCACGAAAGACAGCCGTGCTACCGGTGAAACTATCCAGGATCTGTTTCCTCAAATAGCTGAAAAAAGTTGCAGCAGTGTTTTTCCGAGAGCTGGAAAATGAAAAGGCAAAATTTAAAATAAAAACAAATTTCCTGGTGGGGAAAACACGATGCTGTGTAAATTATTAGATGATTGCATCCTTCCTTGTCCTTTATTTCCGTTCTTTCCTTTTTAAGTTCCTTATAACGTAATTAAGCGCACTTTCTGTATGAGGTGGAGCGGAGACGCAAGGGAGATGAAAAACAAAACCAAATTAGCGTGTTTATTATTTCTGGAGGGATAAATAATTTCTTGAACGTCTGCCTTATTTCGTATATGATGGAGGATAGAGCGCCATTACGATTCCCTGCTGGTTTGATTATAAGAGTTTCATTTTGGGGGAAATTGAGATTCCGTTTGTTTGATCATATTGTATTTCACTTGCCACATCATAAAGGGACTTATTTAGAATACAACCCGACAGTAATAGCAAACCACACATGAAACATAAAGAGTATGATATTTTTGATCAACAGAAATTTCTAATTTGAACTAAGACTCTAAAGCCAGTATTTGGCGCTGATACTTGAAAGCCACTGATTGTAGCAAGTCATTTCAAAGACGGCGTGTGATTGATTTGTTGAATCGTAGCTAGTAAATTTCAAAAACCTTTTTTTTTTTTTTTCGTTTTTTTCTTCAGTTATATTTTTGCATGTTCCTTAACCAGGACTTTCTATTGTGTCTAACGGAGGTTAGTGATGATGGTTCGCTAGTTAGGAGGTTTAACCAAATGTATAATATTCATCATGAGACATCGATTAACTCCAGAAACGGCGGCTGGGTTTGAGACGACGTTTATTCCTATACAATTACTTTCATTGAAACTACCCCTGTAATCCAGCGTCGGACACCCAGCCGTTGTTTATTTCACTGGAATATGTACGTCGCCAAACACAGCCGGTCAGAGCTGTATCTTGTCCAATTCATTCGTGGTTCTAATAATTTTTGCTGTCACATACAGTCAGGCGGTGGCGTCACCGCAGTCGTTCAATGCATGTGTTATCAGCAGTCATTATCACTCCAGCGTGAACATTGAGAATTCTACAGCATAGTGTCAACTGGTATCAGCTTCACATCACTCAATCTCATGTGGATGAACAATAATAATATTTATCAGAGCCTAACATATTATAGATCCTGTTTCTTATTCTTATTGTTTGTCGTTTTTCCGATGTTTTTTTTTTTCCTAACGTAATTGTGTTGTGTCAGTTTAAAGCACAGAACTGTGATATTTGCACCTGTTGGTCGACACATCCGACTTCTGCGTGCGTGTGTTGTCCGGGTTAGCCGTCCCGGCGATGATGTTTCAAATCTGGAGATATGTGTATGCCGTCTGTGTTTTAGCTATTGAATAAAAGTGCGTCCAGACTAATCTCAACTGATCTGATGTTTAATTCACACGTCGCCTGGTCTAGAAAGCTAAGGGTGAATCTCATCTGTGATCACGCATAGGGCACGATGTCAGACAAATCCTCAGAGAATATAGCAATGTTACAATTGACTTAGTGTATTGCCATTGGTTCTCGCCGCGCCCGTTACTTACGGGACATGTGGCCGGCCGCTCAGAAAGCAATGACAAATTACTTAGCGTAATCTTGTCAAGAAATCAACAACAGCGGTAAAATGCTGGCGTTGACAGCAATGTCCTATAATAGGATGTGCGAAAAAGACAATATTGACATTTCATAGATGAATGTTGCGTGATTGTTAAAGTCCAAAGTATTTTTCTTCTGTATTTAAAAAAAAAAAAAGTACGTCTGCGTGATAGAGTTGAGTATTGATATCTTTCGGTATAATTTCTGGGCCTAATAAGTAGATTATTGATGTTACTAATGTGTTGAGTGGATATGCTAAACAATGATTTACTCGTTCTGTGTATTCTACTTCAGACGAATAATTCTATAGGAGTAATGCCCGGTGATTTTGTTATTTTTAGAGGGGGTGTGTGTGGGTGGGGTGGATAGGCAGGTATTTGTGTGTGTGTGTGAGAGAGAGAGAGAGAGAGAGAGAGAGAGAGAGAGAGAGAGAGAGAGGAGAGAGAGAGAGAGAGAGAGAGAGAGTAAATAAGTACATGACCTTTTCACACACCTTAGATGTGTCGGGCACACGGTGGTACTCGGTAGACGCACATTTTTAGAGACCAACCGGCGTTCCAGAAGTAATGTGACCGATATCACAGCGACCACGTTTACTTCCCCAAGTCATTTTCTGGTATCCATGTTACTTGTTGAGTTTACCCTCATGAAGGGTTTAGTCCAACATACTTTTCTATGCTCTGCATATGTGAATGCACGTCGTATATTAAATATACGCTTGATATTGACTTTACACCCAATATTGACTGTACGTTTGATATTGATTCATCTTATCTCATCTTGTTCCTCTTGTACCTTGCGGTGTCGAGGATAAGCATAAACAGCGGGAGAGTGCCCGTTTATGGGCTTCATGTATCGAGACTCACATGGACTCTGCAATTCCCTGCGTCCATCGTTTACATGGTCGGCCTCGTCTTTTGCTTCCCTCTGGCCATTGCTTGTTGTGGGATACTGTTAGTTGGTAGCCTACTTGCATGGCCAAACCATTTGACTTGTTGCCTTCTAATAAAATTTAGTGCTGCTATAACCTCCACTTTAATCCTTATTTATTAATTTCTAATTTTCTCTCTTCTTGATACTTGATATTAAATGTAAGCCGGATATTGACTGTATGACCGATGTCGAATATACTTCTTGAAACCTATGTAGAGTTCTAATATCTAGTTATGACGTCATTGGCTGATAAAGCGTATTTGTAGCAATGATCCAATATCAGTAATGGCTCGTGGTCTCACATAAAACAACCTATTTTATCTGCTGCATCATAACCTTTGACTGGCTTTTAATATCTGTTCTGGATATCAGACTATTCCTAGCACAGTGATTATATCAGGCGGCTCTCTCTCACTCTCTCTCTCTCTCTCTCTCTCTCTCTCTCTCTCTCTCTCTCTCTCTCTCTCTCTCTCTCTCTCTCTCTCTCTCTCTCTGTGTGTGTGTTTATCGATTTTTCTCTGTTGCCGTCTGTCACTTTGTCTGTTTCTCGTCCTACCTGTCTGTTTTTATCTGCCTCTTTGTTTCTCAATCTCTCTATGTGTTTTTATTTATCTGTTGTCCGTTTCTCAATATTTCTTTGTTTCTATACCTACCTTTCTGTACTTTTATCTCTGGTCCCTCTCTATATGTCTCTTTCTCTCTCTTTCCCTGTCTCTTTCTCTCTCCTCTTTCTCTCTCTGTCTCTCTCATTCTTTCATTCTCTCTTTTTCTCTCCTTGTTCCTCTGTCCGTTTTCTCTCTATTTCTCTTTATTTCAATGTTTTTGTCTCTGTGTATGCTTGTCTGTCCCTCTGTTACCTGTCTTCTTTGATTATACTGTCCTGCATACCTTTTGTTCCATCATATTCATCACTCAAGATGCACCCTAGCTTATATCACAGTAATCATTAAACCCACTGCTGTTCTGTTGCAGGACCTACAAGCCGAGGTGGATTCCTATCAGAACACCTTTGACAACATCAACCACACAGGAAGTCAGGTGACCAGAACTATGGTCGCGCCAGATTCACACAAACTGCAGGCCAGATTGGAGGAAATGAACAAGAGATGGCTGCACTTGATGGAGAAATCCATGGAAATTAGGTTGGTTATTTTCTTTTGTATCCCTCAGACATAATTTGAAATACATCAAACTGAAGGAAACCATCTTAAACAAGTAAATGTATCTAAGTATGTGGGTACTTTATTAACAGCCAATGAAAGATGTATTAAGTTAAATGTATGAATAGCCCAATAAAAAGCAGCATTTCAGAAAGAAGAAGAATATTCTCTGCAATGTATCTCTGTTAATGGAGGTGAGAAAAAGGCTTCTAAGAGCTATTTCATACGATCCTGATATACAGAAGCAAATCATGGAGAATTAATGGTCAGATGAGGAATTGTGTGGAAGCTGTTAGCATACTAGTGAAGTTTATAGGGATCTGTGACTGATAATTTCATGAGCATGTTCTGACGAGGCCTTGTCACCTGCTAAGTGAGCTACAGATTGGCCACCCATTCCTCCGTGCATTGAGGTCTACAAAATATGATGTTCTTATCACATCATAGACCAATAGCAGGAAACTGATTCAGGAAAAACACAATTTTCCAGAAAATATGGTTTTATAGAAGAATGATGGGAACATCTTGGACTGAGATATGGTTTTAAAGAAGAATGATAGGAACATCTTGGACAGAAATGTGGTTTTATAGAAGAATGATGGGAACATCTTGGACAGAGATGTGGTTTTATAGAAGAATGATGGGAACATCTTGGACAGAGATATGGTTTTATAAAAGAATGATGGGAACATCTTGGACAGAAATGTGGTTTTATAGAAGAACTAGCTGCCCGGCCCGACTTCGCCCAGGCTCTGGCGAGAGCGTCTCATTAAATTCATATAAGTAGTCATTATACATTCAAATACATTCTCTAAGCGTACAGAGTATGCGTTCGGCCCCTGGGCCCTCGCTGCTAATTTATTGGTTGCAGCTAGAAAATTTCATTTAATGTTAGGATTATTTAGTTTTTTAAATGTTGACGTATAATTTTTAAGTTATGGTCGAACACCAAATTTGATGTCTAATGTAGTGCTTTTTGATAAACAATATTTTTTGTTTTTCTGTCTGGTGCGTACACAAATAAATCCGAAGGTTTTCCAACGTGTGAGCAGGCCACATATAGCTGTCCATGTGTGAAGCACGGATTTTCCAAATTTAGTCCACACACTTGTAGCGATTGTCCCTGTGCTTTGTTGATCGTCATGGCAAATGCAAGTCGCACCATAAACTGCAGGCGTTTGAATTCGAATGGCATGTCTGTTGGAATCATTGGGATGTGAGGCAACAGTACATCAAAGGATAGGCTTCTTCTTTTTTTAGACAAAAAAAAACAACAACCTGCATTTTAACAGGCGTGCTGCGTGTAGGGTATGCATAAGGTATGCACACCCACAACATTGAATGAAAAATGTGATGTTGACACACACGCGGCAAACTTTTTTCTAAAAACAAAAACAAAATCAAGAATATACCCATTTAATTGTGTACTGACCTTCTCTCTGCCAAGCGAACGGAAAAAACAAATGCTTCGATTACTTCAAAAGTTCCAATCCGAAAAAAGTACAGAAATAAAATTCTAACGTATCTAATCTAAAATAAATCCATTATTTTTAATGAACACTGGTTTTAAAAACATAAAAAGATGTGTTAGAAAATTTTCACTATTTAAATAGATGCATTACTTTTATAAAAATTATGAAAATGCCTTAAAGATTATATCATTATTTATTATAACTCATATGCCTGTAAATAACTATAGACAAAAAGTTTATAAATCTTTGAAAACAATGCAACAATCTATACATAAAATAATAGTGATGTTATTAAAAGTTATGACCCTTGAAATAACTTTTCTTATAACTTTCTTGATGGAAACGATAAATATTAGCTGCCCTGCCCGGCTTCGCCGAGGCTCTGGCGGAGATCTATCTATGTATGTATCTATCTATCTATCTATCTATCTATCTATCTATCTATCTATGTTCGGCCCGTTCCCGTTAAAAATATAGATAGAATAGAAGAATAGATAGAAAATATGATTGGAAGAGATCTATCTAAAGTAAACTTGGCTCCCGTTCCCGACTGTCTGTCTGTCAGTCTGTCTATCTGTCTGTCTATCTGTCTGACCTGGCCCGGCTGCACCTCATTTAATTCATATAGATTTCTATAGCCAGGGGACTTAACTTAAGATATAACAATGCTACTAAAAGTTATATCCCTTTTTGTCATATATTTTTATATTTTCTTATGTTCAGTCATGTATTTACAAAATTAAATTTTAGGAAGGTAATAGCTGATAGCTGATAGATAAAACTATCACAGTTGGTTGCACAGGAATGAAAGGAAAACGTGTAGAAAATTTCATCTCAATTGGTTGGACCGTTCGCGAACGCATAAAGGACGGACATACATACATACATACATACATACATACATACATACATACATACATACATACATACATACATACATACACACAACGATTTTTATATATATAGATGATGGGAACATCTTGGACAGAGATGTGGTTTTATAGAAGAATGATGGGAACATCTTAGACAGATATATGGTTTTATAGAAGAATTATGGGAACATCATGGACAGAGATATGGTTTTATAGAAGAATGATGGGACCATCTTGGACAGAGATATGGTTTTAAAGAAGAATGATGGAAACATCTTGGACAGAGATATGGTTTTATAGAAGAATGATGGGAACATCTTGGACAGAGATATGGTTTTAAAGAAGAATGATGGGAACATCTTGGACAGAGATATGGTTTTAAAGAAGAATGATGGGAACATCTTGGACAGACATATGGTTTTAAAGAAGAATGATGGGAACATCTTGGACAGAGATATGGTTTTATAGAAGAATGATGGGAACATCTTGGACAGAGATGTGGTTTTATAGAAGAATGATGGGAACATCATGGACAGAGATATGGTTTTAAAGAAGAATGATGGGAACATCTTGGACAGACATATGGTTTTAAAGAAGAATGATGGGAACATCTTGAACAGAGATATGGTTTTAAAGAAGAATGATGGGAACATCTTGGACAGAGATGTGGTTTTATAGAAGAATGATGGGAACATCTTGGACAGAGATGTGGTTTTATAGAAGAATGATGGGAACATCTTGGACAGAGATGTGGTTTTATAGAAGAAGAAAAAAAAAGAATGATGGGAACATCTTGGACAGAGATAAGGTTTTATAGAAGAATGATGGGAACATCTTGTACAGAGATGTGGTTTTATAGAAGAATGATGGGAACATCTTCGACAGAGATGTGGTTTTATAGAAGAATGATGGGAACATCTTGGATAGAAATGTGGTTTTATAGAAGAATGATGGGAACATCTTGGACAGAGATATGGTTTTATAGAAGAATGATGGGAACATCTTGGACAGAGATGTGGTTTTATAGAAGAATGATGGGAACATCTTGGACAGAGATGTGGTTTTATAGAAGAATTGTGGGAACATCTTGGACAGAGATATGGTTTTATAGAAGAATGATGGGAACATCTTAGGACAGACATATGGTTTTATAGAAGAATGATGGGTAACATCTTGGACAGAGATATGGTTTTATAGAAGAATGATGGGAACATCTTGGACAGAGATGTGGTTTTATAGAAGAATGATGGGAACTTGGACAGAGATGTGGTTTTATAGAAGAATGATGGGAACATCTTAGACAGATAGAAAGTTAGTTGCATATTGTTTACAGGATGTAGCAGTCAACCCCAGCATTTATTGGCTGTTTGTGATTCCTGGGCAAGTTTATGTTCAGTAGTTTGCCATTGCTTTCTGATACAAAGAGTAATGAAAATGTCTTGAAATTAACTTACAAAGAAATTACCTTACAAAGAGAACTGTTTACTCGCATCAGACGATGATAGTCCACATTCTATGGGCATATCATGAGAAGGGAAAATCTGGAGTACCACCATGACAGCATGAAATTTGAAAGGGGAGGAGAGGCAGATGGAGACCAAGAGAGCAGATGCTGGACCATTTGACAACATGGCAAGGAGGAACATCACAAATGACTTCTAGTTCACAAGACAGAAGGCCATATGGCATGGACATATATGTAGAAATTGTATCTCTCAACTAATGGGTTAACTTTCTATTACAGAGAGTTATTAATGTAACATGTAATTTATTTAAAAGAGTTAATTCATTGCTGTCTCATAAAGAAAGAGTTTAAAAAATAGTTGACATTGAGTGATACAAAATGACAAGTATCTGAAATAGACAGAGGGTTACCTCATTTATTACCAAGCAACTCACTATTTATTTATTGTTATTGTGGCCTTTCATGTTTCTAGAAGATGACCATAGCGTTTGTTTCCTTACAATTTAATTCTAAGCCTAGTTGCTCACTGTGTACAATAACAGCATCCATGCTACAGATCATGTTCATTGTTTCCGGTCAGTACCACTACTGTATGATCTCATTATGTGCTTTGATAGTGATTCCTCTTGTGTCTTATATTTCCCATAATTTGTTCACTTTCATTGTTAAGTTGCATGCCCTTTGCAAGATGTGGCAGTGTTTTCACTAAAGGGGGGGGGGGGGGGGGGGGGGGGGGGGGTGTCTGTAGACATTACACATCCTTTTACACCTCTCTTGATTGGCTAGTATTGGTTTTCTTCATTATCAATATCATTGGCAGCAAGTTGTTGCTAGTATATGCTCTTTGCAAGTCTATGGTCGTTTCCATCAATTTGGAGATCTGCAAGAATGTCTGTCCAAGGGCTTTGTATAATCAGTGAAAAAGAGATGTAGGTCTTTGCTTATTTCTATTATTCTATTAATATTCTCAGCAAATACACAGCATTTGTTATACTCTTGCCTACTACACAACCTTATTGTTCTAACTCTATTGTTTTTTGTTTTTTCATAGAGCTTTGGTAAGTTCTGTTTATATCTCACTATACTACCATGACATTTATGTGCTTTTTTCTGTACTCATTGTACGTGTTTTAATGTCCTATTTGTATTATATAATAGAATTTATGTATTTTTTACACTGTCTATATTCTTCTTGAATTGCCCTGATTTTATCATCATTTTTCCATGTAATGTTTGTGGTTTTTCTTAATATATTCTTTGTATCCCAGAGGCCGTCTAGAAAGCAACACAGAACAGTGGGCTAGATTGGTCAAAACCATGCAGACGCTCCTGACCTGGGTCGGTGAGAGACAACTGGAGCTGCAACAGCAGCAGCCTATAGGAGGAGACTTGGCCAGCGTTCAAAGGCAGGCAGTGGAAAATCAGGTAGTGTGTTTTCTTGGATAGGGAGCTACCTTGCTTGGTTGTGTTGTTTGTTTATTAATAATAATTTAACCTATACTTTGTATACTGTAACACTTGTTAATTGGTTTGTAGCATATAGTTCATATAATTTTTCTTTCTGCTCTACAGGAATTATATTATGTTATACAGGAATTATATTATCTTGTATTTCTATTCCTATCAGTCTGATCAGTCACGTCACATTCACTACCGCCATGAGTTGTAGTTATTATGCCTTTTTGACACAATATAACAAACTATCTTCTGTCAAGATGGCAAGATGCCTGTGAATGAAAATGTTATATTACAAATGTAAACGTAAAAAGAGCAAGCATCTTTCCCATTGCAACATACGCCTGTGAGACCTGGACACTTATCAAACAAGCTGAACAGCACATACATACCTTTGAATATAAATGTTATAGACAGGTTCTAAGAATATCTTGGGTAAAGAAAAGAACAAATGCATCCATATTTCAAGAGCTGAATATTGAAGAAGATTGGCTATTAAAGATGATAAAACAAGGAAAATTGATATATTTTGGACACTTGAAACGTCATGAAAGTTTGGAGAGAACAATAATGGAGGGGTATATGCCTGGGAAGAGAGGAAGAGGAAGGCCAAAGAGAAGATGGGTGCAGGATGTGGTGGATGATCTCCAGATGGGTGTATCAGACGCGGGACATCTTGCTTGTGATCGAAAAGTTTTCCGGAAGGTTGTAATGGGAGCAAGGTTCTGCAAAGGACATGATATTGAATGAATGAATGAAACGTTAAAAAGTTCAGGACCCGTGTGTAAAATTTGAGCCGCATATGGTACTGGCCACATATTTTTATACAGCAGTCGGCACTCAATGGTTGATGTGGTCAGTATCATCCCGGCAGCCCTTGCTTACCTGGACATTACCTAGTACCCATTTTAGGCTAGCTCAGCCTGACAGACTTGATCAACTTTGTTTAACATCTAACTTCACAAACAAAGTTTTAATTCAACTGATAAATGTATTATTATTGAATTGTGTGCACACTAACAGTCGGTTGGTCTGGCATGTCTGGCACATAAAATAAAGTAGGTCAAGGACCCTTTTACAAGCCTCAGTGCATGGGTCATATGGTGCCATGTCCATGTTTTTATGGACCACTAGGCACTCTGTGGCTTATGGGTAATGGACCCAGTTTTACAGTCCCCACATTCCAGGTTCCAAGTCAGCTGCATGTGATATGGGAGCAGACCGCCTTGCATTAGTTTTCAAGCGATGGTATAAGTACCGGGCGTTCAGAAAGAAATGGAAAATCACATAATGTAAACTTATTAAGAAATCACAAACAGCTAAAAAATATGCTGGGGTTTACTTTGACGTCCTGTAAAGGATATGCAACTAACTTTTTGTGCATGAGCTGTTCAGGAAAAGCCATGGTAAACTAAAAACATAAAATTGTCTAGACAATCACAAACAGCCAATAAATGCTGGGGTTGATTGCTGTGTCCTGTAAGGGGCATGCAACTAACTGTTTAATGGACACTCAGTGGGTGATGTGAGCAGTATCACACTGGCCACCTTTACTTCCCAAGACATTTCCTGGTTCCTATTTGAGGCAAAGTTGGGAGTTCAGGCCAATTTTTACTTAGCCAGCCTTGGTGTTAATTTGAACTGTTGACCACCAGATCGGCAGGCGGATGTTTTGCCATTATGCTACCATGGTTCACACACATAATGCAGGGTGTTTTTAAAGTCTCACTACACTTTGTATGTAGAAAATCTGTTTGTTGGAGAGTGTTTTCATCTTGCAAATGGAAAACATACTCTCCAACAAACAGCTGTTTTACTTACAAAGTGTAGTGAGACTTTACAAACACCCTGTATATTCCTGTTGCATTTACTGACTTGCGCAACATGTCCCCTTCTACAGCGTCTGCAGCAGCAGCTGGAACTGAAGAGACCTTTGATAGAACAGAGTTTGGATGCAGGCAAGTTCTACCTGAGAGAGGAAGGGGAGGATCTTCGCTACGATAGCAGTGGGGAAAGCACTGGTCAGTTCATCGCTGTTTAATTTCTTTATTAACAGTTAATGTTGTTATGTCATTCAACAGCAGTGTAATTTCAAGATGCATTATAGAAGGTAATTATAGAACATCTAAATGAATTAGATTTTAATAAGGCGAACACAATGGTGAAAACCAAATAACAATGGAAATATGATTGCAAGAATGACTATTATAGGATCAAGATGATGATAAAGATGCAATTGCTGCTAGTGTGTAAATTGACTGATTCAATGCCAAACAATAAATACGTTTGGACCAAACATGGCACACAAACTTCTTCTTCTGCGTCCATCCGGCGTGTTTTTTCAGATGTAATTGTGTTGTGCCTGTTTACAGCAAAGCTGCTATACTTGTACTTTTAGCCGACACATCCAACTTCTGCGGGTATTTTTTGACTGGGTTAACCTTCCACAATCAAATGAACAAGTAATGTAAATTTCCATTCACCGAGCATTGAAATTGCGGAAGAGGCCACAAAACAAAACAATGACCCTAGTATGCCGATCACGTGTGGTGATATATTATCCTTAGGCACTGCATCAGTTTACATACAAGAGGACTGAGACAATAGTAATTCTTCTTCTTGT
Organism: Cepaea nemoralis; assembly: GCA_014155875.1. Lineage (NCBI taxonomy): Eukaryota > Metazoa > Mollusca > Gastropoda > Stylommatophora > Helicidae > Cepaea > Cepaea nemoralis. Next base: position 84,846 of record JACEFZ010016828.1, on the reverse strand, counting down.
TCTCATCCTCTTTTTCCTCCTAATCTTGCTTTCACATAGCATGTCCATATGTCCACATCTCTCGCTCGCTCACACAAACACACACACACACACACACACTACCACAAAGCATGTATGCACACAAATGTGTTTGTTGTGTTCTGTTTAAATCGTTATATCTTTGTCCTCGCGTCTCTCTCTCTCTTACACACGCGTGTGCGAACACACAAGTGCGCGAACACACAAGTGCGCGTAAGATGCAGACACACATACACATACACAGACATGGACACATACACACACGCACACAGATACACAGACAGACACACATGTTGTTTGATGTAAAGTGCCAGTTCTGTGCATATTTGTCGATCTCTCACACACATACATGCAAACATAATGTTGCTGTGCTGTGTGAGATAAAGTGCTGGTGCTGTGTATATATGTTGATTTCTCTCTCACTCGCACTTGTCTTGTTGGATCAAGTATTGTGTCCTAAGTCAACTCTTGTGTGGGAGAGGGAATCATAAGAGTTTCTCTAGTCGTTATATAAAAATTACCAACATAAGATCACTGTCTAGACCAGTGGTTCTCATCCGGTGAGGAATTCCCACCCAGGGGATAATTTTAGGGTTTCGTGGGGGGGGGGGGGGGGGGGTGGGGGGGGGGGGGGGGGGGTGTTCAGATTATTTCAAGATCACATTAATATAAAAACCAATTACTTGATTTTGTTCTTCTCTCCATACTTTACGGCTCTGTACTTCTCGCCCTTCTGAACTTGGTTTTATAACATAAGTAGACCCGCAAATCACGTTTTATGTAGACGTCTAGACTTGTTCTAGTATGTGTTATTAAATGTAGCTTCCATTTTATGCATACTGTCTAGAAAGGGGGGGGGGGGGGGAGAATTTATAGTGAGGAAATACGAAAAGGGGGGGGGGGGAATGACGTTCTGAACATATGGTGAAGGGGTGCATGGGCCAAAAAAGGTTGAGAACCACTGGTCTAGACAAAGAATGTTCAAATGTCATATAACCCACACAAAAACCATCATAGTCGCAGTGCAATCTGAGTAGCTTTGCCAGTTAGCACAACTATTATTATGTGTCATTAGACATTGATTTTGTCAATTATCTTTCAGGAATCCGTCAGGATTACAAGGTTACATGTATCTCCTAGACTCCGATAACTGGGTGTAAATATGTGGTTTTGAGTTGTGCTTGCTGTATGAATCTAAAAGCCAGTGTATTGATTTTTTCCAGTACTTGTTTTCCCTTCCAATCTATATTTTGTAATGGGGAGATACTGGAATTGTGGTAGAATATCTGGTGTCTACTATACATCTAGGGCTCTTTCCTTGTTAGGTGTTTTCATCGCTCACAAGAGCCAAACATGGCTTTTGCTAGGCTGGAATCTCAGACATTCATAACAGAAGATGTGTGGGTACTGTCATGTCACCTGAAATCTGTATTTCATCTTTAGTCTTGTTTTCTGATCACTCACTTTGCTCTGCTTTCTCACCATCCAGTTTGAGGTATATGCCTTGGTGTAGAATCAGTAATAACTCAACATGAAATCCACAACCAAGGATTTCTAACTCGTTAAATTAGAACGTTAAGTGTTCTCACCTGAACTTTGGAAAATATGAAATAAACTCACGCAATCCAGTGAACGTTTCCACACATTTTAATTATGCGCTGTAGAATAATAGGATTCAACTCTTCTAGAATATAGACTGCCCTTGACACAGGGTCGGTGTCTATTTACTATCTACGAATAACCTCCCTATTCTATCCTGTTCACCTTGAAGCCTAGTTTTCCATTCCACAGTTCCGTCGTTCAGAATTCGCCTAGGTTTTCTACTCCCAGTCCTTCCATTAATGGCTTCTTGTCAACAAATTCCTCGTCCTGTTGTTTACTTACAGATCCTCGTAATCATTGCATCCAGATATCCACTTGACACAGAATTTGGAAAACACAACCGCTTGGGAACACAGCCTCACAACGTCTGACTCTTTGTTGTCCTATGACGTCTCGTGTCTCCCTTGGTTTTCTTGTGCATCATCCACTTTGGTGCGTCCTTCTGCAAAATCCCTTTCTTCTTTTTCCTGTATCTTCTTTTGGCGTGCTCGTCATATGGCAGTATATCAGAGTTAAAATGTTTCTTGTTCTTCAGACATTTAGTCAACATGAATGGATGATTGTTTCTCCACAACCTTGATCACGAATCTTTTCATTGATGTGTGTGTTGTTATACCCCACTGCACGACTGTCTTATTATTGCTTCTCCATTTTCTTTAATCATACCAGCTATCACACGCTATTCTTTTTTTTTCCATTTGTCATGACTTGACAAATGAATGTTAAAAATACCATGGACTAATCAAATAAGTAAAGAAAACAATTATAGAACCAAGACACAAAGAAAACTCATCACAGGCATCAGAAGACAACCCTCAACATTCAACATTCTTTATCTTAAAGTACATTGGTGTAGTTTCAGTGCATTTTTAAAAAAAGTCATAAAAAGTCCTAAAACAGTTTCAGTGCGTTTCTTGATTGTTCGCATGTTCTTTGGTTTGACAGGGTTCATCCATCTGTGAGTTCATTTTTAGACTCTGTCATTTGGTTCATCAAGTGCAATTTTTTCTGAGACCCCTGCGGGTTGTTACCAGAGTCGCTGAGTTCATGCTCTGTGCGACGCTTTCAGTGGGCAGTTAGCTGTTCTGCAGAGATGTGCCGAGTTATAAGGGTGAATCCCAGTGCAATGAAGTATATCTTCTTGCCTTTAACCCTTACAAAATGTTCAAGAATCACATGTGAATGACAGAATTGGTTCTTTTTAACACTTCACAATGTGTTTTCTTATGGAATTGTTTTACATGTTTTAAAATATAGATGTAGGAAACAAGTGAGGGCCATCTGTGCAGTTTTCAACCTGATCATTTGTTACTTTACTGAGAGGATGTTTGGGGATATACATGTCTGTAGTTATCTCCAGCCACATTCTAGAACCATCTCATTCTGAAGAAACTGAATGTTCTCCATTTATTTGGCAGTCTGAAGTTACTGTGGTATTTGGTGATAACTCTGAATATGTTTCTCATCATCATCATCAAGCGCCTTACCAACTGGCATTGGTATCAGGTTTCTCCTCAATTCAGGTTTCATTTAACAATTCAGGTTTTATCTAACAATGTGGGTTTCATATAACAATTCGGGTTTCATATAACAATTCGGGTTTCATATAACAATTCAGGTTTCATATAACAATTCAGTACTCTCTTCACTTGGGACAGAAATAGTTACTGTACTCATCTTGATGCTGTTATTTTACATCATTCTGTCATAATTCAACATATGACTTCAACGGATTGTCTGTTTAGTTTACAAATTGTCAAATGTTCACAGCCGTACATAGTTGTTTGTTGATCCAAAAGCTGCACAGGTGTCTCCTCTTGGCAACCCTGTGTCATCCTTAAGAAGGTGCTTCTTCTCACAAGCTGTTCCAGTGACCCATGGACAGAGTTATGGAGAATGTTGTTGTAGTATTTCCCTGGCATTTCATAGTTAAAGTCACCTAATCAGAAGGGAGTTGGCTGTTTCATAAGAGTCACAGCAATGTCTGCTTTTGATGGCTATTGGGTCAAGCTAGGCTGTTATTGGCTTTTTCTTAGGGTATTTCATTAAAAGTGTTTATTCAGATGTTTCCTTTGTCCAGTCTTCTCTCATGTTGTTTCTGAGAATCTATCAGACTGTTCTCATAAAGTAAGATGTGACCCTTTACCAGATCTGTGGCGAAGATGCAGTTCTTAATCTCGCATACCACATTCAAAACACAGCTACGGCGATTTGGCAGCAGACCGCCTTGCATTGATTTTCATTAAATGGTATGAATGCCAGTTGTTCAGAAAGCAATGGCAAGCTACTGAATGTAAACTTGTCCAGAAATCACAACTAACCAAAAACTTATACGGTTCACTGTGGCATCCTGTAAAGGATATGCAACTAACTTTTGTTTTTTCCAACTCCAGCTTTAGTAATTCTCTTAGCATTCTACTTCCCGTGAGGTTACAGTGAACTCATACGTTGCAGTTAGTTATATGTTAATACATAGGAGTTTTTCTAACTTATTTATGGTTTTTTTGTTTCATATTTTAAGTCCTTATGACAGAATTTATTGACTATTTTATAACAGATGACAACTATCCAGACGGTACATCAGATAAAGATGCCAGACTTTTGATACGCAAGATTCGCAGTCAAGTTATACTGCTGAACCAAAAGTGGGCTGAGTTGAACCAGAACTGTGTGAAATGGCAGATTAAATTGGATGAGGTTGTTGAGGTGAGATATATCATGATGTTTGATTGTTTTCGAAAGTTCTGAACTAGAACTGCATAAATTGATACATTGATACACAGCAATTGTACTATATCTAAACAAAGGGAGGTCAGCATGGTCGAATGAATAAGAGTGCTTGTTCTTAAATATCCAGTGTGCTGATGCTGAGGTAGGGGGTTCATCCCTACACTGGTCAGTTGAACTAAAATGTTGACTTCTCGTCCTTGACCTGAGTACATAAATTACAAGTATCTCTGAAGTTGGAGTGGTTTCGCCTGATGGTGAGGGACAATAGTAATAGGGAAAGCTAATCCACAGGCAAAATTCAGTCAAGTGCACTAGAAGTAGTTGCACATATATGCACTATGCTTGAGTTCAAAGTGAGCAAACGTTTTTTTTTTTAAAATGTGTTATTTTATTGAAATTATTTGTAAGTGGTAATAAAGGGGATATTTAAAATGTTTCACCAGGACAAAAGGTTTAGCAGAAACTATCTCCACATAAACGCTAGGAAATATTGGCCTTTGATGCTGGCCTCATAACCTTTAAGTGAAATTAGATCAGGTGTGTAAAATATATTGCAACTATTTGAATAGTCACGCTTGCTTACTAGCCCATTGGTCATGTGTTCAAATCTCCTTCGAGGCAGAATGTTTCAGTTGATCCCGGCTGTCAAGTAGACCCCGGCTGTCAAGTTGACCCAAGCTGTCAAGTTGACCCAGCCTTAAATTGTACCAGGAAATATCATGGGAAGGAAATGTGGCATCCAGGTTGTTGACCCAATCACCCATCCAGTGCCAATTAATTTGTAAATCCATGGGCTTAGCACATGTACTCAATATGCCTCAGAGCATATACAGAGGTTCTTTACTTTTATTTAAACTTACTATTTGAATACTGGAAGAAGTTGCCACTTGTGCTAAAACTGTGTGTCAAAACATGTGTGGAAAGATTTAAGTTGTCTTCTTACTTGTTTTTTGTTTTTTTAAGAGTGATTTATTTTACTGTGTGGTTAGTTAATTTGTTAATAGATTTCTTACTTGTGTTCTGTGTGTGGAGCTGACCACACTTTTTCATTATGCCGTCGCCCAGAACATCTCAAGAACAGTTTATGCCATGGGGACTGCCTTACCCATGAGGCTACATCATCCATGAGACTACCTCACCTGCGAAGCTACCCCACCTATTGGTTGACTTACCCATGAGGCTACCTCACCTATGAGACTATTTTACCCATATGACTACATCACCCATGTACCCATAGGACTACCTTACTCATGGGATTGCCTTACCCATGGGACTGCCTTACCCATGGGACTGCCTTACTTATGGTTTCCCATGAATGTAGAGATCTTTTGTGGTCATATTTTATTTTATACATAACCAAGATCTAGGAGGTACCTCACGCCAGATTGAACCAGATTTCCGTGTATTATTGCACTCCCATGCATGTGTCCTTTTATTTCAATTGCGGAAATCATTGCTTAATGTTAATGTTTGGTGTGATCTGTGACAATATAGGTAGTAGAATATTTATATTTCAGCGCATGATGTTGTTTCATGACTCAATGGACTGTCTCCATGATCGTCTGGTGGCAGCAGAGCGGGAGATTAAGGATTGGCCAAATGTTGCAGATATTATCATAGGAGAGCTACAAGCAGAAATTGACAGAACGAAGGTAAGGATTGTTTTCCTGATGATACTATAGAGTTACAGCCAAAATCAAAGTAACAATCCACAGTTCTTAGTCATACTCGCTCTCAACCATTTACTTATTTCCCTTTCAGATTAATTATTTATTTCCCTTTCAGATTAATCTGGATTATTCTTGATGTTGCTTATCACATTGCTTCAGAGTTGTGTGCTCTTGGCAGCTTAGTGTCATTCCTAGATTAAATCTCTGTCCGAAAAGGTCACAGCAGCTGCAAATTTGTGTAGGTGTGTATGTGTGAAGGGGAGAGAGAGACCAATAAGAACAAAATCACAACTGTACAGCTTTCACAGAGGCCAAATATACACTCCACATATAAAACGTAGGAAGTACAGTCAGATGTGACACATTACCTTGCTATATATCATACTATTGATTAAGGCAGTTAATTTGATAATTTGTTAAAAATTATTATTTGAGTTGAAATTATCTTTTTTGGAAGTGGAAGTTTTTTTTTTTTTAAATCTTTCTTATATTTCATTGTAGTTCAGTTCTGTTTTGAGTCTTGCCATCCCGCATCCAATTGCACTCTTCCACCCGAAGCCTTTGGCAGAATGTAGGACATTGAGTTTGATGAGCGCAGCCCAACATTCGACACTAACAGAAAGCTGATAATATCGCCTACTGTCATACAGTAGCTCCGTCATATCTGACTGAGACCTGACTTACACAGTCAGTACCTATATCACTCAGATGACTGAAGTCAGTTTGCTCTTTGTTTATATTGTACTGTCTAATGCTTCTTCCTCTTCTTGCAGTCTCATCATGGTTGAATGTATTCTCTTGTGTTGTTTGCAGAGCTTCCAACTTAGATACCCACTGCAGGGAGAGGTCGATGAGGTTACAGATCAGGCCAACAGACTGCAGGAGGCTGATGTCATCCTCTCTCATCATAATGTACATAGGCTAGAGGACTTCACACAAAGGTAAGAGAAACATTTTTTTTAAATAGTCCATGCTGTGCAGCACTGGTGATCATGCCTGTCTACAGGTTTCTGTCTCGTGTATTGCCAGTTATTTCTGATACCAATGTTCCTGCATGCCATAATGTCGACTGTCTAACATCTTCTCTTTTAGTCTCCTCCTGCCTCTCCTCCTCTGGCCTTCCAGGTACCCATTGTTAGTTGCTCTGACAGCTCAAGAGTTTTCACAACATTGGCCCCAGAAATCACATCTCTGCTGCCCATGCTCTTTCTAATTTGTTCGTTCACATGCCAGGAATCATTGCCATACCACAGAATGTGTCCAATATAAGATTTCATAACGCTGTTTCTGACATTCAGTGAACATGACTTATTACATAAGATATTTTTGAACTGCTGAAATGCAGCTTTTGCTCTTGGTCTTTTCACATCTACCATCAAATGTTATGATTTTCCTCAAATATTTGAATTTATGAAATGGTTGAACACTTTTCCTTCTATTGTAATATCATATTTTGATGTTATCTGTTTCTTTGTTATAACCATTGTGTCTGTTTTCTTGATATTCAATGAAAGTCCTCTTTTGCACTTCACTACGTCCAGCAGTTGTTGCAAATCTCTTGCGTTTTCAGATATCAATACTGTGCCATCTGCATTATGTGGATTCTTATATTCATGTTACTGTAGGGCGCAGGCATCAGATCATCATCTGACTGTGTTCTTGACAGTATCAATATAGCTCTGTATCAAGTACATTAACGTACCCGGTAGAAATAATAATTATTTTTGCCCATTTCAATCATTTTTGTGGTGTAAATTATCTCCCTTGACGAGATAACTGAAAATGTACAGACTTCATCTAACTCAGTGGTTCTCAACCTGGTGGGGAATTCCCCCCAGGGGGGAATTTTAGGGTTTCCAGGGGGGGGAATTAAGATTATTTCAAGATCGCATTAATACAAGAACCGAGTATTTGATATTGTTTTTCCCTTCATACTGTACATTTCTGTATGTCTCACCCTTCAAAAATTCAATTTATAGAGTAAGTAGACTCACAAATCATGCTTCATGTGGACATCTAGACTTTTTTTAGTATGTGCTATTAAATTTAGCTTCTATAATTACGTATACTGTGTAGGAGCGGGAGTGCGGTATTAGGTAGGAAATACGAAAGGGGGGAATGACGTTCTAAAAATATGGTGAAGGGGGGAACAGGCCAAAAAAGGTTGAGAACCACTGATCTAACTGAATGTAAAGTAGACCTTTTATATTTCTACTGTAATAATTTTAGATTTATATATGTTACATCTTAAAGAGTTACATAAAGCCAATTCTAAAGTATGTGGTGAATCATTGAAAATCAACAGGTTAGTAAGACATTACAAATATATTGCAGAGATGTGGTTCTGTAGAAACATGTTGAAAAGACTGTACAAAAATAATGACAGTAATTGAGACAACTTGAAAGAAAATAAAAAAAGTAAATAATTCAAATTATTTGAATATATCTTGAGAAGAAGTAAACTAGTAAATGTCATGACTACAGAAAATTGGAAGGGGAAAAGAGATTGGGATAGAACTAGAAAGTAAACAATAGACAGCTTTACATCGTGGCTTGGAGAAACATGAGTACCAGAAACAATTAACAGCATCCTAGGCAAGAGGCTGTGGGCAACATGATGACTATCGCCATTAGGCGAAGACAAAGATTTTTTACATACTTATAATAAATATTTTTTTAGAGCTGAACCATGGGAATTTTTATATGTACCTCATTCTTATAATAAAATATGAGCTTTCTTCTGGCTGCCGTTGTCAACTTAGTTCAACTAACCAAAGAATGTTATATTTGTAAGTTTTTATCAGTTAACAACTCAAACAATATGATGTTCCCAAGTTCATAAAAATTAATAGCATGTTTTAAATATTCAATCAGCTTAGTTAGTTAGTTGGTCGCTGTTCCAACTTCACAGCAAAGGGTCACCCAATAATGCTCCGTTTATGTGCCAGAGAATATCACACAAAATACCCCTCACTGCCCCATGTGAAGAGTGGAAACGGACAGCAGTACCGACAACCAAAGGGCACGCACAGGCAATAACATACAAAAGGCCGCCACGAAAATTACAGTTCATCTTCGATGGAAGTGGCAGTCACTAGAAATACAGCAGCTTAACATACATTACTGCTTAGTGCAAAACTAGTTAGTTCAGCAACCGGCTGCCTGCCATTTTCTGAACATGCAATCAGCTTTCAAATATTTCACACCACTGTGTACCAGACACACCTAAAGCTAAGAATAACACAAGTATTTTGTTGTCGCACAATACATTAACAATACTGTTTATCATTACCACATACAAACAAATAAGTAACGGCCACCATGGCCATAGATCTCCCCCCCCCCCCCTAAAGTTAGTTGCATATCCTTTACAGGATATAGCAGTCTACTCCAGTATTTTTTGGCAGTTTATGATCTCTTGGCAAGTTTACGTTCAGTAGTCTGCCATTGCTTTCTGATTGACCGGCACTCATATCATTTTCATAGAAACCAACGCAAGGCGGTCTGCTGCCAAATCGCCTGCATATGTATTTTGAATGTGTTATCCGGGGTTATGAACTGCGTCCATAACCCCTTCACCACGGCGACGGCCTAGATCTCCAAGATACCTAGCATTTTGTATTTCACACATAGTCATTGCTTGATGGACTATTGCATTAGCAGTAACCTGGATCATAGGTGTATTGATTGAGAGAGCAGTGTGTTCCCTTTGAGAAAGTGAACATTGGAACCACTGCATATATATCCTGGCCTACTATTATCTCTGATATCATTCATTCAGCATATATACAGCAATACTTGACTAGAATACAGCCAATTGTACCTAGAGGAACCTTGACATAAGCAGTTGGTGCATTATTGTTCTTGGATTGTTTCTAGCAGGTAAAACATGATCAGAGATACATATTGGACTTTGCAAAAGATGGCTGAGTAGTGAATTCAGTGGTGAATCTTGGGAAGGCCAGTGTATTGTGGTGTCAAGGGTAATGTTCCATTATGAAAACCTGTCTGCCTTTCATGGCGCAAAATGTTAAAAGATGATTAGCATCCACACCTTACAAGGGAGATGCCTTGTTGATGGGGATACATCTATATATTTGCCTAGAGTGCTTTTATGTCTGTTCTTAAAATCTAGAAACTAAGAAGCACAAACAATTACAACTCGGACTTACTTACTGTGGGTCACACAAACATTACTGATGATGAGTTACACAGATAACACATCAGAGCTGTTAACATTTGTTTCACATTATTAATGAACAGAACGCCATTGAACCATGAGTGATCATTTACATAAAACATATACAGCAGCTCATACTACACATCTTCTGCTGATCTCATCTTGTTCCTCTTGTACCTTGGGGTATCAAGGCGAAACATAAGCAGCGGGAGAGGGCCCATTTACAAGCTTCATGTATTGAGATTCCCATGGACTTTGTGATTCCCTCTGTCCATCGTTTACATGGTTGACCTATTCTTCTAGTTCCACTTGGTCTGTACATCATTGCTTGTTGTGGTAAACTGTCAGTTATTAGCCAAGTTATGTGGCTAAATCATTTCACTTGCTGTTTTCTAATTAAATCTAACACTGCTATTACCCCCACTTTAGTCCTGATTTCATCATTTCTGAACTTCTCTCTTCAGAAATGCTGATAAGCCCCATAAATTGCATGTCTTTTCCTTTGGTTTTTATGTGTGATCTTGTAACTCCTGCAGCATTCAGTACCTCAGCACATGCTGTACTGTACACAACAACCTCTGGTCTTATTTAATCAAGAGTTGTATCATATACATCACTCACTCAATTGTACGGCCATCTTTTGTGGATCTTGTTCTCTCATGAATTGTTCTTTCAAAAACCACATGACATTGGTTCTCCATTACATTGTATTATGCATCATAGAAACTGATGAACTTGTGCACTCTTTCACGCTAGTTAATCTGGAGTTGGGGGTTGGATGTCATTCACACGAACACCGACTCCCCAGCCGATCCACAGGTATGACAGTACCAGACTCAGAAACCGTAATATAACATCACCAATGAAGTTGAAGATGTGTTTCTAATTATTGTAATTTTTCACCCATTGGAATTCCTTCCACAAAATGTTGCATATGATTGTTGTCACATGTCACCAGGTGGAACTCCTTACACAAAATGTTACAAGACAGGTTACAGCATCTTCAGGATGCCCTTAATGCGTACGGTCCAAATTCACAGCATTTCTTAACAGGTAAGTTTGTATATATTAAACCAGTGATTTTGAATTTCAGCTATATACCCAACCCCTAAAACACTCTACCTCCATATTACCTCTAGGCCACTCTATATACATATTACCTCTAGACCACTCTACATACATATTACCTCTAGGCCGCTCTACATACACATTACCTCTAGGCCACTCTGCCTACATATTACCTCTAGGCCACCCTGCCTACATATTACCTCTAGGCCACTCTACCTACATATTACCTCTAGGCCACTCTACCTACATATTACCTCTAGGCCACCCTGCCTACATATTACCTCTAGGCCACTCTGCCTACATATTACCTCTAGGCCACTCTACCTACATATTACCTCTAGGCCACTCTACCTACATATTACCTCTAGGCCACTCTACCTACATATTACCTCTAGGCCACCCTGCCTACATATTACCTCTAGGCCACTCTACCTACATGTTACCTCTAGGCCACCCTACCTACATATTACCTCTAGGCCACTCTACATACATATTACCTCTAAGCAACTCTTACCTCTATATTACACCTTAATCACTCTACCTCTTTATTACCTCTAAATCACTCTACCTCCATATTACCTCTAAATCACTCTATCTCCATATAATCTCTAAATCACACTACCTCCATATTACCTCTAAATAACTCTACCTCCATGAACTGTCATTTACTGCCAGTATAGCACCTTGGGGTGTATGGCAGGGAGGGTCTTTGAGAATCAGGAATTAAGGCCACCTGGCTTGTGCAGTCGCCGCAAACTGTGCAGGTTAGGATTTTCTTTTTGCCCCCTACAGAAAAATATCCCACACCTTACTGAGGATTTGAACCCCGGTCTCCAAAAGAAGAATCCAGTGTTCTAGCCACTCGGCCAGCCACTCCTCTACCTCCATATTACCTCTAAATCACTCTACCTCCATATTATCCCTAAATCACTCTACCTCCATATAACCTTTACATCACTCTACCTCCACATTACCTCTAAACCAGTCTACTTCCTTATTTTTTCTGAGTTACTCAATTTCCATATTACTGCTAGCCAGGCAGCCTCTATATTATGCATCCATCTTTAATCTCTCTCTCTCTCTCTCTCTCTCTCTCTCTCTCTCTCTCTCTCTCTTTCTCTCTTCTCTCTCTCTCCCTCTCTCTCCCTCCTTTGTTTGTGTGTGTGGGAGACGGGGGGGTGTTGCTTGTTCTTTTAATTATCTCTCTGTACAGTAAATACCAGACAAATTTTAAAGGAATTAAGACAGGCCTTTCAGAAGCAGATGAAATTTGTACATTTATTAGAGTAATTAGACCATCACGGTTTTATTTTTTTTGTTGTTATTGTTTGTTGCTTGTCATGAGGTGAAATAATGTTGACAGTGATAGTGTCAATAATAGTGACAGGCTATCAGAACTTGATAGCAAAATGATGATACAGATTAATACCTAGATAGCTTGGCCAAATGACATCTGGGATAATAAAAGAGACAAAGATTCTGGTGATCATGTGAGATGCCAGACCCCACTGATCACGATGATGACAGACCCCACTGATCACGATGATGAGAGACCACACTGATCACGATGATGACAGACCCCACTGATCACGATGATGACAGACCCCACTGATCACGATGATGACAGACCCCACTGATCACGATGATGACAGACCCCACTGATCACGATGATGACAGACCCCACTGATCACGATGATGACAGACCCCACTGATCACGGTGATGACAGACCCCACTGATCACGGTGATGACAGACCCCACTGATCACGATGATGACAGACCCCACTGATCACGATGATGACAGACCCCACTGATCACGATGATGACAGACCCCACTGATCACGATGATGACAGACCCCACTGATCACGATGATGACAGACCCCACTGATCACGATGATGACAGACCCCACTGATCACGATGATGCACGATCATGACCTTTGTCTTAACTCTGTGAACGCCTAAAAAAGGAGTGTAAATGTATGCTTAGTAGAAGAGATTATTTGATTGTTGACATCCAGACTTGGTATTCCTCCATGCATATTTGACTGGTTTCCTGATGAAAAACAGGAGTAAGGCTATTACAAAGAAACATGTATACCCAAATACACCATCAAAGTGAGTGGAAGCAATCTGAAACAAGTCAACGTATTTAAGATTGTAGGGATTGAAATATAAAATCTAGAATCAGCATCATTCCACTCAGGACATTCCCTCATGTGCTCAGTCGCCCTCTTCAGTAGCCAACAATTAGTTCCCGCGCTGATGGTACCAGTGGCAGCCTGGCTGAACATACGTCTGCGTTTTCCTCTACGGTTTGAGGGTTTGAGTGTCGTCCAGAGTCTCTGCTCACCCCCCCCCCCCCCCACCCCCGATGCTGAATCAGCATCTCCATGATGTCTTCGTGACGAAGTGATCACGCCATTTGCCTCGCACCTTGAAGGCTGTGTGTTCCATTCCTATCTTCGTCATTTGGTTCACAAGTGCAATTTTCTCAGAGACTTCTAGGGGTTGTTGCTGGAGCCACGGAGTTGGTGCTTTGTGCGACGCTTTCGGCAGGGAGCCTTGCGGGAAGAGGCCGAGCCATATGGAGTAAAACCTGGTGCAATGAAGTCGATGCTCTTGCCCTTTAACCCCGTTTATCAGCCTCTCCAAATGGGTTCCTTGGTTTTGCTGCACTCGATCCCAGAGATCCTCACCGCGTCAGTCCTGTCATAATCTAGCTCCCCTGACGATGTACAGCAAAATAAGGCAGGCAGTAAATTGTATAATGTTTTTTATGTCTTCATGGAGAGTCTGGCATATGCGACTACTACGACCTCCAGCATGAGAATGGAGGTGGAGGCAGTAACAGTGGCACTCCGCTGGCTAGAGGAGACTACTGCAACACATGTTGTATTCATTACGGGTTCAGACAGTATGCTTAGTAAGGTGGAGAAAGGAATGTTTCGTGTGGAATGGCTCTCGTCGCTTTAGAGGTCACAGATTGAGAGAATTGTATGGATATTCTGCCCTGGCCATGCAGGTTTACGGGGGGAATGAACAGGCTGATATCGGATAGGCTAGCAGGGAATGCACCTCTTGGTGGTAGATTGTCTATTGACAAGGGGGAGGTAGTCGTGCGCTTGTGGGACCAGGTGGAGAAGGTGGGGGAACAGACTGAGAACCCGTATGTGGAAAGAATGAGATTGCAGGGGATCGGGAGGGGTTCTGGAAGAAACTCAAAACTGAGATGGAAGACCAGGAGAACTTTTAATTAATCAGTTAGCGGTGGGAACGATTAGTAGTATGACTCTTCGCTGGCTGTTGAACGAGGGGACGGAGCACGTATGGGAATGCCCTGAGTGCTGTGATGTCGGTTCTTAACTCAACTGTTCAAGAATAAATCTTGACATCGCATCACGCAGTTCGTCGTTTCGGTAACCACTAACTTCTGTCAGGGATAACAGATACGCCATTAATAAAAACAAAAATAATTGGGGAAATCCTGTAAAGCCTCTAAGACAGTTCATACATGATCACATATGTATTGTTTGGCGCAGCGTGCAAATTGAAAGCTATAGTCATTGGCAGGGATTCGAACCTGTCACCTGCAAATTATGACAACGCCTGGCTGCAGGAACAAGTGTACTTTAACATATGACCAACTAGACGCCCCTACCCGTCGGTAACTATAGCTTTCAATTGTTATGTTGTCTCTAGTCTCTTCTCTCTGGACCAACTAGACGCCTCTACCCGTCGGTAACTATAGCTTTCAATTGTTATGTTGTCTCTAGTCTCTTCTCTCTAGACCAAATAGACGTCCCTACCCGTCGGTAACTATAGCTTTCAATTTTTATGTTGTCTCTAGTCTCTTCTCTCTAGACCAAATAGGCGTCCCTACCCGTCGGTAACTATAGCTTTCAATTTTTATGTTGTCTCTAGTCTCTTCTCTCTAGACCAAATAGACGTCCCTACATGTCGGTAACTATAGCTTTCAATTGTTATGTTGTCTCTAGTCTCTTCTCTCTAGACCAAATAGGCGTCCCTACCCGTCGGTAACTATAGCTTTCAATTTTTATGTTGTCTCTAGTCTCTTCTCTCTAGACCAAATAGACGTCCCTACCCGTCGGTAACTATAGCTTTCAATTGTTATGTTGTCTCTAGTCTCTTCTCTCTAGACCAAATAGACGTCCCTACCCGTCGGTAACTATAGATTTCAATTTTTATGTTGTTTCTAGTCTCTTCTCTCTAGACCAAATAGACGCACCTACCCGTCGGTAACTATAGCTTTCAATTTTTATGTTGTCTCTAGTCTCTGCCCTCTCCGTGGTGTAGAGGTTACGGACGCGGTTCGTGATCCCGCGCGCCAGCAGATCGCGTTGTGTTGGTGTTTTTACGAAATGGTATGAGTGCCCGTCGTTAGAAAGCAATGGCAAACTACTGAACGTGAAAAAGAGATCACAAAAGCAAAAAATGCCGGTGTTGACTGCAACGTCCTGTAAAGGATATGCAACTAGCTTATTTTTACCTCTGGTCTCTACTTGTATGCACGCCGAACAATACGTGTGTATTTATTAGTAAAAACACATTACGGATGTATCTCTGCAGTCCTATTTTTAAACGTCTATTTTACCCTGCACTCTCAATTCTGAAACAACCAACGGACACGTCGAAGTCTGCAAACATTTTAGCACATTAGCGAGGTATTTCTATCTGTTATTATCAAATAGTTCCTTGTTGATTCTGTGTTTGCTCTCTGGCTATTATGAAGTTATTTGTTTGTTTATCTCATTGTACAAGACCGCTCTGTTATTTTTGTCCAGTGCGGGCGGCGGTAATTGATTTCTCCCACGGAGATACTATCGGTTGCTTGTGTTGTATGACTTCTTGTCTGTTTGTGTAGTTTGATACCCGTTTTTCCCTCAGCAAAAGACAAGGCAGAATTGATGCCCTGCTGTTTCAACATTAAGCAACAGTGTGGGTGTAGAACTGAAATGTGGGGCATTTGAGTGTATGAAAGCGAGCGGTTATTTGAGCCAGGAAACTACAACGCTGTTATGTCACATGGCGTACTAGTCATAAAACCCGTCACTGGCTCGGTTGTCATTTTGTAATTTCTCAACTTTGGCGAACTGTCATGGTGGATATTTAACCAAAAATAATCTCCTTTAATAAAGACGACTTTACCTTAAATGTGGTCTGTTTCAGGAATAGCGATGTAAATGTGTTCTGTTTCTGGAATGGAGATGTAAACCGTTTACTTGTTATGTTTCTGGAATAGAGCTATAAACTTTAAACGTGTACTGTTTCTGGAATAGAGATGTAGACCGCTGAATTTAGATTCTTGTTATTCTGATGTCTGTTATTTTAAAACAAGAACGTAATTTTGATAGCGATACCGACATGCCAGCCATCTTACTTTAAGACAGCTGTTTGTTTTTCCAGTTAAGATAAGATAGCCCAGCTTATCGATCGTTCTGCATGCTGTTTCCTGAATTATTGGCTCAGTTTAACTTCGTTTGTGCCATCCCAGCCTTAATGGTTACGTTCATTACATCTTGTCTACACCAGCCTTTGTCTTAATGGTTGTAGTCAGTAAATATTTCTACATCATTGTGTGTCTGAATGGTAGCGTTCATTAAATCTGTTTACGCCATTGTGTGTGTTAATGGTTGCAATCATTAAATCTGTTTACGCCATTGTGTGTGTTAATGGTTGCAATCATTAAATCTGTTTACGCCATTGTGTGTGTTAATGGTTGCAATCATTAAATCTGTTTACGCCTTGTGTGTCGTACTATTCATTCAGTACACACCAGTCTGTGTCGTAATGGTTGCATTCATGCAATCTTTCTACTCCAGTCTGTGTCTTACTGATTGCGTTCATTCAATCTTTCCACTCCAGGCTATGTTTTAATGGTTGCGCTCATTAAATCTGTTTATACCAGCCTGTGTTTGAATTAGCAGGTTTTGTTTTAATGAGATTATTTTATGTGCCTGCCTCTTTCTCTCTCTCTCTCTCTCTCTCTCTCTCTCTCTCTCTCTCTCTCTCTCTCTCTCTCTCTCTCTCTCTCTCTCTGTGTCTCTCTCTCTCTCTCTCTCTCTCTCTCTCTCTCTCTCTCTCTCTCTCTCTCTCGCTCTCTCTCGCTCGCTCATCTTCTCCCTGCATCCCCCGCCCCTCCATTTCACTACGCTTCGAAATAATTTTCTTTTGCCGACCCGATGAAGTCTTTGTTTTTCCACCATTGATACTTCAATTAGTAATCTACCTGACTTACACAGTCTACGCTTTTACAATATAGTTTTTCCATATTACAATATAGTTTTTCCATATCACCGTCTCATTTCTTATTCTAAGTTCCTCTTTTGAGGGTTTGTGTGTCACACCCAGTGAAACGTCTCAAAGGTTAATGTTTCCGACTTCAGCACGCATCTCAGTACGGTTTTCTTCGACTAGGCAGCTTCTATCCAAGCTATATCAACCCGTGGGTTAATTAGTTGCGTATCCTTTACAGGACGTAGCAGTCAACCCCAGCATATTTGTTTGACTGTTCGTGATTCCTGGGCAGGTTTACGTTCAGAAGTTTGTCATTGCTTTCTGAGCGACCGGCACCCATATCATTGCATAAAAAGGCAACGTAAGGCGGTCTGCTGCCAAATCGCCCACAGTTGTGTTTCCAACGCGGTATGCGGCATTACGAACTGCGTCCGTAATTCCTTCGCCGTGGATGTGTTTTCTTGTTCTCATAATTTTACCAGGACAGCGATAGTACGGCTAGTCTTTGCGATATCCAGCCGTCGTATGATTGTTGACGTTTAAAACTTGCAGTCGGAACCTCCTGATGTTCGCCCTCATCCAAGGCTAGGTATCCGATCTCACTACTCAAGAGGTTCGGGGTGGGGGGGGGGGGGGGGGTGGGCACATCATAAGATACTGATGGTTCTCGGGAAAATTCTCAGCCCTATTCTGGGAACAAATCCCGCACCTTTTAAGTCTGATGGGGACACCGTAATCTCTCAGTCACAACTCCTCCCCCCCCCCTTTCTTTCTTTCTTTTTTTTCGTGTGATTTAATTAGTAATTTTCTCTGACAATTTAACCCTTTCTCTGCTTGTGTTAGTTTCCTTAAGCGATCTTCTCTGATTCGTGTAAAATGACACGATCATATAATTTCTTTGTGCTAGTTACTCTTCATTTGTTGCTTTCCTGAGTTTTTTCTGCCTTGTTGTATATTGTTTGCGCTCGCTGGCTTTGAACCCAAGCGTAGTCCATACAAGCTACTTCTTGTAGCACTGGACTGGACATTTTGCTTGCTGGATTAGCTTTCCCTATTACCAGTGCCCCTCGTCATCTGGCGAACCCACTCCGACTTCAGAGGTAATTGTAAATTACCTCCCCAAGTCAAGGACGAAAAGTCAACATTTTAGTCCAACTGACCTGTGTAGAGGTTGAAGCCCCTACCTCAGCATCAGCACACCGGATGTTTAAGAACGAGCGCTATTGTTCATTCGTCCATGCTGACCTCCTTTTATTTAGACATAGTACAATTGCTGTGTGTTTTCAAAGTTCATGTGTCATCATCTTGCAGCAGATATTCTTTCTGCACAACTTCGCTCTCATCGGGGTCGGCCGAAAAGGCTCTTGGTCTCGTGTTATCTCATGCACCCTCAGGCTCGGGGAGTCTGTAATGACCTGCGTCCTTCTTCGTCCTAGATGACCTTCACCTTTTCTTCCAGGAACCATGCCTCCCATCAGTGCTCTCTCTAAGCCATTGTGACCTTTATTATGGCCAAAGTGTATGAGTTTCCCAAACATGATACTGTTTATGGCTCGGGGTTTGTTTTATTTTTCCTGTTCAGATATTGTTGAAAGTTCGTGTATATCGATTGCTTTTATTTTTTACTCTTCATAATTTTTTACATTTTTAATACCACCATCCTCATGCACTTAGACCTCTTGTGTATATCTCCTGTGTTCCAGCCCTATTTAACGGTTCGTGTTTGTCCATTTGTGGTATTCTCTGTGATATAGTCCATTAAGTACAGTGCATTGCTCCCGTCTTACAATCCTAGTTTACAGTTTCTATATGCGTCTGTTTACAGACGTTTTGTACCAATATAAACTGTCTTCAAATCCTATTTCATAGTCCACAATTGGCATACCATCTTTATCTTGTAGTAAAAGAGTAGAGTACGATTATTCCTGTTTGCGTATAATTGATAGAATTAAGACCCCGGGAAGGTAACCCGGTCAACAAATGCCCGCAGAAGTCGGATGTGTCGGCCTAACGGCGCAAGAACGCAGCTCTGCTGTAAACAGGCACAACGCAATCACATCCGAAAAAAAAAACTCCGGATGTCTTCAAATCCTATTTTATAGTCCACAATTGGCATACCATCTTTATCTTGTAGTAAAAGAGTACGATTATTTCTGTTTGCGTATAATTGATAGAATTAAGACCCCGGGAAGGTAACCCGGTCAACAAATGCCCGCAGAAGTCGGATGTGTGGGCCTAACGGCGCAAGAACGCAGCTCTGCTGTAAACAGGCACAACGCAATCACATCCGAGAAAAAAAAACTCCGGATGAACGAAGAAGTAGAAGAATTAAGACACCTGTTGGGGACGTTATATCACGTTTCCCGCTCAATTGATCATGACAAAAGTGTCAGTGGTTGCAGATTTGGTGCGGGTCGCTTTCACGGAGCCCTATTTCGGTGAGGCTGGTTGTCTGTGTTAAGTATAGATGATTGTCTTATCAATATCATCATCATATTCAATACCGATCTTTGTTCACACGGTCATCGGGGTCTCTGATCATGCCTGTTCTTGTCTTGAGTATGGTATATGGCCAGGCCATCGTTGAATTTATCTCTTTGTTTTTCCCCATGCTCTTTCCCCATCAAGTTTGCCAGATATCACCAAGTGTCCAAGTTTATGTCTCCTCATAACCTGATCCAAAAAGCTAGACTGTGTTTAACTTCTTCAATCAGTTAACGATTTTTATGCGTTTCTTCAAAGCTGTTTCATACGTCTTTCTGTCAATCTTTGGTATTCTTTGTTTTTCCACAGAAACCACCTTTCCACTGCCACTTTTACATTTTCTCAGTTTTGCTAATGAAATGATATGTTAACATTTGAATACGAAAGATCATTGATTGTTATATTATCTGTGGGTTTTTTTTTTCTTGCGCTCGCTCGCTTTGAACTCAAGCGTAGTCCATACAAACTACACTATTTATAGTATTGATGAACTGAATTTTGCATATAACACTGTCCCTCGCCATTAAGCGAACCCATTCCGACTTCAGAGGTACTTGTAATGTACGTTCCAAAGTCAAGGACGACAGATCAAAATTTTAGTCCAGCTGTCTGGTGTAGGGGTCGAACCGCTTATCTCGGAATCAGCAAACCGTATGTTTAAGAACACGCGTTCTCACCCATTCGGCCATGCGGACGTACATCATCTGTTATATATTATGTTATAATTTCGAATTAGTACCTGTGCTGTTGAGTTTTATGTGGTCCTCGTGAAAGTTGTTAGTGTATATGTGTGTAGGCGAGAGTGTGAGAGTTTGTATGTGTTAGTGTGAACATTGTGTGTGAAGATATGTGTGGGTGTGTTATTGTGCAGGTTATGTCTGTGAGTGTTTGTGTAAATAATGTATGCATTTTTAATGTGTCTATGTAGGTTTGTGTTTGTGAGTGTCTGTATGTGGTCTGTCTGCTGCCTGCTGTCTGCCTGCCGTCTGCCTGTCTCATATTTTATTATGTATTGTTTTTATTCACAGCATTCATTTCACAATGTTCCTTCTATGTGAATGTGGCATGAACAACAGATAATTGAAATGCTCAAGATGAGTGGTTGGAAACGGCCTGCGTGTCCGGTGTGTGACCCTTTGAAAATAAAAGTTCGTTCGTTCTCTCTTTCACTCACACTCTCTTCCTCCTCCTCCCCCTTTCTCTCCCTCCCATCCTCAGGTTACGTATGCACGATATGGCCGTACACAAATGAGAACTAAAGTTGCTAACGACACGGTCATGTCTTTTCTCGGTAAACCTGTTTACCATTGCTTTCTTTGCCTCCGCCTCCATCTTTTACTACCCGTTTTTTCCTCTACCCCCTTGTTTCTCATCTAGTGCTAAGTCCTAACACATTCCCCTACCCCACCACCAAATCGCACTTCTCCGTCTTCTGTCTCCCACATTCTGTCATTCCCCCCCCCCCCCCCCCCCCCCCGTCCCCACTCATTATGTCTTGTTTCTATCCAGTCATATATTCTGATAGAATTTTCCAGTTGCGTGTGGACTGTAATCTGCCATTACGTTATAAGAGATTGTCTCTTCTATAGATGTAAGCGTTGATAGAGTTTACCGGTTACGTGTGGACTGTAATCTGCCATTACATTATAAGGAATTGTGTCTTCTATTAGATGCAAGCTTTGATAGAATCTGCCTGTTACGTGTGGACTGTAATCGACCATAACGTTATAATTGTCTCTTTCTTTGTGTCTGTTCTCCACCTTTTCATTTTCATTCTCATTTATTATGCACGTTGATCTAAAAGAGCCATTTTTCACGCTATAAGGTGTATCCATTTTTTATAGATCAACCGGCACTCGTCGCTAATGTAGTCATTGTCACACTGGACCCCTTTACTTCTGGGGCATTTCCTGACACCTATTTGAAACATGGTTGAAGTTGGAGCCCAGGTGAATATGTAAATATAATCTTCGCCTCGATGAGGATTTGATCACATGATCAGCGCGGTTTCCACACTAATCTTTAATTGCATATCCTGTACAGGACTTAGCAATCAACCTCAGCAATGTTTTGCTGTTTGTGAACTCATGGCAAGTTTACATTCAGTAGTTTGCCATTGCAAATTTTAATAATATCAGTTGGGCAACCCTTTGGGGCCACTAAGGCAGTTCATAAATAAACATACATGTAATGTGTCGCGCTTCTAGAAGTAGAAGAAAGAAGTGCGGATTACAACGTTACCATACAACGTTAACATTGACAGCTATAGTTATCCCGGTGTGTGATTATATGGTGCGTTCTCTAATCCCTTCTTCTTCTTCTTCTTCTTCTTCTTCTTCTTCTTCTTCTTCTTCTTCTTCTTCTTCTTCTTCTTCTTCTTCTTCTGCGTTCATCCGGAGTCTTTTTTTCTCGGACGAGATTGCGTTGTGCCTGTTTACAGTGAAGTGCGATACTTGCAGCTTTAGGCCGACACATCCGACTTTTGTCGGCGTTTGTTGACCGGTGTAACAATCCCGGGTGTTTCGAAGGACTTTTCGACTCCCATTCAGACGTGATTGCGTTGTGCCTGTTTACAGCGGAGCTGCGATATTTGCGCCTTTAGGCCGACACACCCTACTTCTGCCGGCGTTTGTTAACTGGGTTAACCTTCCCGGGTTCCTCTAATTCAATGAGCGCCAAACGAAACATATCATGTGTTCATTTATGAACCAACTTTAATAACTTATTTTCTGTAACTTTGTTGTTTTTTTCTGCAATAGCTAACACTAAACTTACCCAGCAATAAACCCGCTGTCGACCACTTTTTAGCAGATCTTTCAACTTTCGTTAACGTTACACATAGATACAAAGCACATAACTCACGCGTGAGGGAGTGTGAGTGTGTGTACTTGTCTGCGTGCTGTTTTCCTTGTGTTCATGTCAGGAATCGCAGGGGCATACAACAACAATTGTATTCTCATTTATCCCCCTTGTTTGTTTGCTCAAATCTGAACTCAGTAATTTTCTTTAACTTCTCCCACTCCTTTTCCACCCCCCCCCCCCCCCCCCCACTCTCTCTCTCGCTCCTCTCTCTTTATTCTCCTCCACTTCTCTTTCATGCCCGCCCCCTCTCTTTCTCCTCCTCCTCCTCTCTCTCTCTTTCCTCTCATTGTCTCTTCTTTCAACCCTCTGTCTCTCGCATTTGCCCTTTTTTCTTTCTGTCTCCTCATCCTCTTTCTCTCTCTCTCTCTCTCTCTCTCTCTCTCTCTCTCTCTCTCTCTCTCTCTCTCTCTCTCTCTCTCTCTCTCTCTCTCTCTCTCTCTCTCTCTCTCTCTCTCTCTCTCTCATATTATTGGAAATAAAAACAACCTCATAAGAGAAGTCCCTTTCCTCTACCCCTACCACACATTGATAACACATTAGGCCCTTTAAATGAATACGGGCACTCCCCTCCCCTACAGGTGTCCTTACAAAATGCTCATGAATTTGATTTCGTATGCTTTTAGATGTGAGGGGGGAAGCTCGTAAATTCGATCATAGCATGGATCCCGATATGTTGAAAGGGTTTCCTAGTTGCCAGTAATGGAGATAAATAACAGTCTCTGTGTGTGGGTAGGGGGAGTGGGTACGACATTATAACAAAGATAGATGAGAGCATTTTCCATGCCAGTCTCAAACTGTAATCAGTGTTTATGGTGCACAATTTTGGAGGTTGTCTTGCTGTAGTTTCTTCTTCTTCTTCTTCTTCTTCTTCTTCTTCTTCTTCTTCTTCTTCTTCTTCTTCTTCTTCTTCTTCTTCTTCTTCTTCTTCTTCTTCTTCTTCTTCTTCTCTCTGGCATATATATATATATATATATATATATATATATATATATATATATATATATATATATATATATATATATATATATATATATATATATATATGTTTCTATCTTCCTCCTCTGTGTGTTTCTGTTTATGTCCCTATCTCTCCCTCTTTCTGTCTCTCCATCTTCACATGGAAACAGGAACATTCCTTTCCCCTATAGATGTCCTCAGATGCTGAGAAAACAGGCGGAAGGGAGAGAGAAACAGAAGGGGAAGAGATGGAAAAGAGAGGATGTTAAGGAAGAAAGAGAGAGGGGTGACAAAAAGAAACAGAGAAAAAAGGAAGAGATAAACATAGTGTGAGAGAGTGAGAGACAATGGAACCAATAAATAATGTCTCTCCTTTAAATGCTTGTAATACTTTATTTTATTAAACCCAGCATTACTGTCCACTGTGTTTGTTTATTTGACCTGTGCTTGGTTAATATTAATTTCTGAGATGTATGGTCCTTTCCTAATGGCTAGATACAATCTCTGTCTATAAAATCTAGTTTTGGGTGAAGCTTGTCCTTCAGGGATCGTGTGTGGAAGGGAAGCTAGTTTAAAGGGCCAAGAAATGATTCTTTGCTCTGAAAGGAATGGAAGTGCAAGACATGGAACAAGAAAGTTGTTCACACTTTACCAGCATCTGATCATTTTAGTGATTGAGTGTAGTCTGTGAATGCTTACAAAATCTCATAGCCAGTTGGTGAAGGTAGATATAAAATTAGACCATGCACGCCATTCTTGGCTGTGCAATGGATGCACCTATGCGACATATTCTGGCCTTGCCATCCATATATGACAGATACAAGGGGCTGTAGGCCAAGATGTACCTTAAGATTGTAGCAGACAGAGAGCATCCCCTGTACAAGATTTTAAATGATCCCAAAGGACATAAGTTGAGGAGAGGCTGGTCGCGAAAAGAGGAAACTGACATGTTGCAGATATGGCTAGCATTGCTTGACAGGAGGCTCATGAATTTTCAGCCAAGGGCAGCAGGCGTGTGGAGCAATGAACATACTGACAGATTAACTGCTGCTGCTCTTCTGGGTGAAAAGCTACCTTATCTCAAAAGGTAAAGGTTTTCTAGGATCAGATGGTCTAGAAAGACTGGCTCACAAGGGAGTAAGTAGAGGTTCTAGACAAAGTCAGAGTGTAGAGAAAAAAACCAGGCTTGCTTTTACTTAAATTGCTACTGGGAATAATCAGCGTGGGAACTGTAAGGTGGCTTTTGAAAAGAGGGGTGGAGCATGTGTGGGAATGTCCTGAAGGCAGTGATGTTGTTTCATAAATTCAGCATTCAGGTGAGAAAAAAACCTGGCAATATCTATGACTTTATTTCTCATTTCGCCTTCTTCTTCTTCTTCTTCTTCTTCTTCTTCTTCTTCTTCTTCTTCTTCTTCTTCTTCTTCTTCTTCTTCTTCTTCTTCTTCTTCTTCTTCTTCTTCTTCTTCTTCTTCTTCTTCTTCTTCTTCTTCTTCTTCTTCATCTTCTTCTTCTTCATCTTCTTCTTTTTCTTCCTCTTCTTCTTCTTCTTCTTCTTCTTCTTCTTCTTCTTCTTCTTCTTCTTCTTCTTCTTCTTCTTCTTCTTCTTCTTCTTATAGTCCGCAGTGTTGGTGATCATGTCTGTCCACAGCCCTCTATCTAGTGTGTTGCCAATCATTTCTGGTAATTATGTTCCTCCATGTCATAATATCAAATTGTCCAGCATTTTCTCTCTTGGTCATTCCATGTCTCTCTTCCCCTCTGACTTTTCCGTTGTGATGAAATGCCTAAAGAGTGTGGACTGTCATCTTCTAATGCGTGTAGTGTCATCTTTTCTATTTGTGAGTTAATTTCTTTCTAGATATCTTCATTGCTGTTTCTATACATATGTGATGGTCTCATCATTCTTCTGTGTAACCACATCCCCACAGTCTCCATATAATTCCTCTCCTGTCTGTTAATTACCCATGATTTGCTTCCATACATCACAATAAGAAATATGCCTTATTATGTATGTCAACATTGGGAGAACTCTAAACATTTTCTCATGAAGGCACCCCCAGATTATCAATTATCTACCTTTATGATAAGTTAATAACAGAATGTTCTTGCTTGTATTTTGCAGCATCTGTTGACAACCCTTGGGAAAGGGCAGTTGCAGGGAACAAAGTGCCTTATTACATCAAGTAAGTCTTTGAACAATGGTTTTGCATCTCTCTGATGTATATTATTATTGTTTTATTGTAGGCCGTCGCTGTGGCAAAGGGGTTATAAACGCAATTTGTAATCCCACATACCACGTTTGAAACACAGCTTTTGGCAATTTGGAAGCAGACCGCCTTGCCCTGTTTTTAATTCAGTGGTATGAGTGCCGATCATTCAGACAGCAATGGCAAACTACCAAACATAAACTTGCCAATAAATCACAAACAGCCAAAAAATGCTGGAGTTGACTGCTACGTCCTGTAAAGGATATTCCACTAATTTAACTTTAGTGTACGCTGGTTTGACAGAAAGTTGGGGGTGGTTGTGAGGAAATAAATCAATTCATGGGCATTGATTGACATGCATAAGAAAGCAATATTGATTTGAGGACACACTAGACAATATAAAAATTGAAAGCTATTGGCAATACCAGGGTATTTCAGTATCTTAAGATGTTCCCAAGCAAATGATATTTTGTTGTATTATCTGTAATACCAGGGTATTTCAGTATCTTCAGATGTTCCCAAGCAATTGATATTTTGTTGTATTATCTGTAATACCAGGGTATTTCAGTGTCTTAAGATGTTCCCTAGCAATTGATATTTTGTTGTATTATCTGTAATACCAGGGTATTTCAGTATCTTCAGATGTTCCCAAGCAACTGATATTTTGTTGTATTATCTGTAATACCAGGGTATTTCAGTGTCTTCAGATGTTCCCAAGCAATTGATATCTTGTTGTATTATCTGTAATACCAGGGTATTTCAGTGTCTTAAGATGTTCCCAAGCAATTGATATTTTGTTGTATTATCTGTAATACCAGGGTATTTCAGTGTCTTCAGATGTTCCCAAGCAATTGATATCTTGTTGTATTATCTGTAATACCAGGGTATTTCAGTGTCTTAAGATGTTCCCAATCAATTGATATTTTGTTGTATTATCTGTAAAGCAGGGTATTTCAGTGTCTTAAGATGTTCCCAAGCAATTGATATTTTGTTGTATTATCTGTAATACCAGGGTATTTCAGTATCTTCAGATGTTCCCAAGCAATTGATATTTTATTTTGTTGTATTATCTGTAATATTTTTTGTTGGTGCTCACTCGCTTCGAACTCAAGTGTAGTCCATACACACTATTTTTATAGTAGTGATGGACTGAATTTTGCACGTGGGCTAGCTTTTCCTATTAACAGTGTCCCTCGCCATCAGGCGAACCCACTCCGACTTCAGAGGTACTTGTAGTTTACGTCCCCAAGTCAAGGACAACAGGTCAACATTTTAGTCCAGCTGTCCGGTGTAGGGGTTGAACTGCTTACTTCGGCATCAGCACACCGGATGTTTAAGAACACACGTTCTTATCCATTTGACCATGCGGACCTGCATCTGTAATATAAATATAACACAGTTGTTCTCATTGTTTATTCTGGTTTTATTTTTTTTAAACTTTTCTAAATGATGAACTTGAAGTCCTTTTGTTTCTGCCCATTATTAAATGAGCTTATGTACACGATACTACTTGCAATTGTTCTTTTCCAGTCTGTTGTCATACTAACCTTCTCTGACCAATTTGTTTCTGTAATCAGTGTTCCCCTATTTGTTACTTTAACCTCTTTAGTCTCTGATTGCTGCACTTTCAATCATAGTCATTACTTTAACGATTTCTGTTTTTTTTTTTTAACTTTCCTTGTTCTCTCTCTCTCTCTCGCTCTCTCTTTCTCTCTCTCTCTCTCTCTCTCTCTCTCTCTCTCTCTCTCTCTCTCTCTCTCTCTCTCTCTCTCTCTCTCTCTCTCTCTCTCTCTCTCTCTCGCACACACACCCCTTCGTTCCCCCCCCTCCCCCCCCCCCCCCCTTCTTTCCACTGTTACAGTTGTTTCTCACTCAGATGACAGTGTATTTGCCATATGTGTACATTCACCAAGTTTTGTATTCAACATTTCAGTCATGCTACAGAAACTACACAGTGGGACCACCCTCAGTTAACTGCCCTGATGGACGCCCTCAGTAGGTGTTTCTGCCTAGCTTAATTTTATTGGTTATTATTATTATTACTGAAATCATCATATTCATCACATGCCTTGCTGATCAGTGTGGGCCATAGTTCGTCATCTCACACAATCACCAAGTCCTGGATCAGCTCTGTGTTCTTGTTCCAGTTATGTCATGTGGCCAACCCATATAGATATCTATCTCTCTGCCTTCCTGTTGCTCTTTTCCCATCAGTTTTGCAATTTGTCTCTATGTTTTTCTAGTTTGTTCCTCCTCATGTGCCCACAAAATATTGACTTTCTACGTCTGATTTATCTAATTAATTTAGTTTTCATTTGTTTCTGTTAGAGCTGTCTCGTTCTTTTTTCTGTACATTCATGGTAATCTTTGCATTTAACAAAATAATCTTCCTTTTTATTCGAAACAGATTGTATTATTACAATAATGTATTCACCTCCTCTTGTGTTCATTATTAATTTAAAATATCACATTCAAACAGTATCAGGGAATGTGTGTGTTGTGTATTTCAACCAAAATGTGATTCGTCTATTCACTTCATATAATATATAATTCTGCAGTGTGCACCTGGCGAGATGCAGCAAAATGTGCCAGGCAAATAATTGTGCAACCAATTGTTTGTGGCTTCTGTGTTTAAGCTCTCAGCTATACTAAGGGCTGAACCGGTACCACTTAGTTGGGAAGCTTATATACTAGCCTCTCATAGTACAGTTGCATACATGCAATACATGGACAATAAGCTGACAAGCTGAAGAAACATCTAATGACAGCATAATTGTGGTTTCTGAGGAAAATACAAAGAATATTAAGGGCGGACAGAAAAATAAAACAGGCAGTTCTTCAAGAAATGAATGAAAACCATAAACTGATTAGAGAAATTAGACATGCACCATCAACATGTATGGACACGTTGAGAGATTTAGTGACATTGGCAAATTTGATGGAAAATTAGCAAGGGGAAGACATAGAGATGCCTGGATGACTGTGCCACAAGACATAATCAGAACAAGAACACAGATCTGATGCTAGACTGGTGATTGTGTGTAATGGCAAATCATGAACACCCTCACTTATCAGCATGGCACATGATGATGCTGATGATATTAGTTACTCTGCAGCCCCAACTAATTACTGACATATACCATTATCTATATATTTCATGATAGTTTCAACTACAGATGCATTATGTGCAAATATTTATGGCAGTTTTAATCACAGATAATGCCAAGTAAATGGTTGGTTACAGTATTAGTTACTGGTAGAGAAAATTGTGTAAATGGTAGCTGCAGTGGCTCTTACACTTGCCAGCTTGTCTGATGTTGAAATTCTTGTTGAGGCAGTGATTGTTTCATTGACCTGGGCTCCCAGGTTGAACCAGCCTAAAATGGGTACCATGGACTGTTCTGGGAAGAACAGGCAGCTATTATGACATTTACCACATCACCCATTGAGTGTCTGCTGTCTAAAATATGGCTAACACCATACACCCAACAGAACATGACAGGGATATTTTACTTTACTTCACTTATAGAGCAAGGGTTGTGGAGATGCTTGATCACCCATGTCCGCAAAATACTTGGAAGAAAAGCAGTAACAATAAGAAAACACTTTAAAATACAGACTTATAAGAAAGTGGCTAGTGTGTTCATTTTAAAATATTATTTATAGTAGTTTTGGGAAATTAAATTTTATTTCTTTTTCCCCTCGCAGTGGAGTTGAACAAAATCCGTTTTGCTGCATACCGAACAGGAATGAAACTGAGGATGCTACAGAAGAAGTTATGCTGTAAGTTTCAGGTGTTTGATATGTTCCGTTGTTACTTCAATGGTGGAAATTTAGGATTACAAGCAGCATCTTTGCGAGCATCTAGCATGTTTTGGTCAGCAGATCTTATGAATGTTTAGAGTAAACAGACATCATGCTTTGAGTAGTCAGTTATATGTTATTAACCAGACATTAATATTTTGAGTAACCAGACATGTTTATTAATATTTTTAATAATAATTAAAATTGTGTGAAACCAGACATTAATTTTTCAGAAACCAGACATTAATATTTTGAAAAACCAGACATTCATATTTTGTGTAACTATACATATTAATAGTGGTTCGAATCGCATCAGTACCTTACGAGGTATGTGAGCCGGTCGCTCAGAAAGCAATGGCAAACTACTGAGCGAAACTTGCCAAGAAATCAACAATCAGCTGAAAGATGCTGATGTTGACAGCGGTGACCTGTAAAGGATATGCAAACATTTTTTCATACATATATTCACAATCCCGCATACCACATTCGAAACAGCTGTGGAACATTTGGAAGTCTTACACTGGTTTTCATACAGCGGTATGAGTGTCTGCCATTTAGAAAACAGTGACCTACTACTGAGCGTAAACTTGTCAAGAAATCACAAACAGCTAAACAAAATGCTGGGGTTGACTGCGACATCTTGTAAAGGATATGCAACTAATATACATATTATTATTTCCAGTAACTATATATATTTATATTTCCAGTAACTAGATATATTTATGTATCCAGTAACTAGACATATTTATGTTTCCAGTAACTAGACATATATATATTCCCAGTAATTAGACATACTAATGTCATATGTTTGTTTCAGTGGATATGGTCTCCTTGCAAATGATAGTGGATGCTTTCGACAGTCATGGACTAAGGGGTCGCAACGACAAGCTGATAGATGTAGGTGAGATGATCGAGTGCCTGTCTACTATCTTCGAGGCAGCAGCCAAAGTTCACCCACAGATTGTTAATGTGCCACTTTCTGTAGACCTGACGCTGAATTGGATTTTGGATGTGTATGACAGGTTAGATTACTAAATTTCTTTACCTTCAAGCATATCATATTGCATGGTTTTATTTCTGTTATCTATTTCACTCATATTCAGTCCTTCAAATTTCCACATTCATCATAATGTTAGCTTAGGCAGTTAGAACGCTTACCTTTGATAATAACACCGTTGAGATCTTGCTGCTTTGGATCAGTTCTGCTGCCAACATTCCCTCATGCCACCATCTTAGACCATAATGCATCATTCCTCGGGTCTGCCTTTGCCTCTTCTACCTTGATCTTTCCAGTTATCACGGTGTTCTCCAATGCCTTTCTTAAAATTATATGACCAAATACAGTCACTTTCCTATATTTAATTAATAGCGTTCTTCATTCATTAGGCTCTTCCATGCACTCATTGCTGGCCATTCAATGTATTTGCAACTTTTGTCTCAAAAGCAACATCTCTGCTGCCACCAAGCTCTTCCTAATTTATTTGTTCACATTTCAAGATTCACTGCCATACAGCAGAATAACTTCTATGTATTTCAGTACTTTCTTTCTGGCATGCAATGAAAGGTCGTTTTTTTAATACAAGATACTTTTTCAAGGTCTTTTTTTAATACAAGATACTTTTTATTGTTTGAAAAGCAACTTTTGCTTGGCCTATTCTGCTCTTATTCTCTGTTAAGCATCTTCCATATATTATGATTGCCCCGAATGTTTCAATTTATTGACTTGTTAAGCAATTTTCCTGCTATTTTAATCTCACATGTTGTTTTCTTTTTCTTTGAAATAACCATTGTTTCTGTTTTCATTATGTTCAATGAAAGTTCCAGTTTTGCACTATATAAGTAAATAAGTAAGGTATCCAACAGTTCTTACATGTTTAGCTGTCAATACTGTCATCTGCCTAATTCAGATTGTTTATATTGATACCTCCAATTCGTTTCCTTGTTTCCTAGACAATGTATAAAAATTGTCATATACATATTTTTGTGTGTCAAATTTAGATCTATTTAACATCATTAAATTTATTTCACCGTGCCAGATTTTAAAAATATAAAAAATAGTTTGATTATGTGTATGCATATAAATAAATCATCCTTATGTGTTGTCCTCATGTGGCCTGCTGTTTCTATGTTTTCCAGTGTCAGAAGTGGTAAAGTGCGGGCTCTGTCATTCAAAGTGGGATTAGTTCTACTCTGTCAGGCTCAGCTTGAAGATAAATACAGATGTGAGTATTATGTGTTTGCTTGCTAGAAAACACAACTTTTTCCTGGCAGTCAGACTCACTCATGTATAACTGTGGGAGGTTGAACTGGCTTGGATTTGTAGCATCCTTAATTAAAAGTGCTGTGTTAACTCTGTGTCCCAGATGAACACACTTTTCATGATCAGCTGTTGCCTGTGTGTTATTATAGATTTCAGTTTTGGTCTTAGATTGTTCAAGAAATCTGGTTATTGTTTTAACAGACAACATGCAGTATATTATTTCTTAAAGGATGTGTGTGTGTGCTGAGATATAATACACTCACAGGTTTAAATTGTTATTTCTTCAATTGAACATCTGCTGAGAAATCTAGTGGAACTAAGGAAAGACACATTTTAAGCCCAAAAAACTCACTCTCGCTCTGTCTCTCTCTGTCTGTCTCTCTCTCTCTCTCTCTCTCTCTCTCTCTCTCTCTCTCTCTCTCTCTCTCTCTCTCTCTCTCTCTCTCCTTCTATCTCTCTCTCTCTCACACACACACACACACACAAGTACTTTTTACTTACCTCTCATACGTCTTACAAAAATTTTTAATAATGCTATCAGATTGTAGATATATAGACAATTTGAGAAAATAACACAGGTTAAACACCGGCGTACCTGGTCTAGAGGTTACACGACTTTCTCCATAATCTCATATACTCTGGTAAGTAACGTGACGTTGCGTGAGAATCGGTAGCGGTTCTCTCCACGTCGGTAACTTACGGGGTATGTGAGCCGGTCGCTCAGAAAGCAATGGCAAACTACTGAGCGTAATTTTGCCAAGAAATCAACAATCAGCTGAAAGATGCTGATGTTGACAGCGATGTCCTGTAAAGGATATGCGAACACAAAAAAAACAAAAAAAAAGTTCTAAATGAACTAGAAATGAAAAGAGAATTTCTAAGTGAGATCACGGTAGGACACAACAAAAATGGTTTCAATCTGAAGATAACAAACATCCATAGATGGACTGAAAAAAGTCTTAGAATGTTTCATTATGCGAGAGACAGAAAATGCTTGAGGCCAACAGCTGACCTTCATTGAGAAGATAGCTACTGATCCAGTATTTGGGGCATCCTTAATTCTCTACACCCAATGACAGTATTTACTGTATGATTACTGTAACCTTTACATTATATACAACTACAGTGGTACCTCGGGTTACGAACTTAATTCGTTCCAGAACTCGGTTCATAACCCGAAACGTTCGTAAGCTGAAACATTTAAATCAATTAAATAAAGACAATCCATTTCAAGATGAAAGAATCGTTCTTTTTTTATTAACATCCAGTCCTTTACCTGACAAAACGCAAAGAATACATGTACTTCACGTATTAAATAAAGAGAAAAAAAAACAACCAAAAAAACGATCATAGGAAATTTGTCACTTTCTTTGTTATTCTGAATCATTAATTTCAGGAGTATCTTGTCGCTGTTTCTTGGCAGCTGACTGGGAATCTTTCTGCACCAAGAAACTATCAAGGGAAATTTGTCACTTCCTTTGCTGGAGAATCTTTCTGAAGTGGGCCATCGTGTTATCATTCATCAGGTTTACTGCCCTGTTAGCAACTAGTTTGTTTGGATGATGGTTCACTGTGAAGTTTTCGATGTCTGCCCACTTGCTGCAAATTTCTTTTAATCCTGGCAGTTGAAACGATCACTGACTCCTCATCATCGGACGACTACTCCTCTCTTAATGTCTTTAGCTGTTCATTCTGAAGATACACAAGCTCATCTGTAGTACTGTTTGTACTGTACATGTTCATTTGTCTCCAACGTTACACCTTGCTCTCTCTCTCTCTCTCTCTCTCTCTCTCTCTCTCTCTCTCTCTCTCTCTCTCTCTCTCTCTCTCTCTCTCTCTCTCTCTCTCTCTCTCTCTCTCTCTCTCTCTCTCTCTCTCTCTTTCTCCTTCCTTCGTTCGTAACCCGAGGCATAAAGTTTTCGAAGTTGCTGTTCATAATCTGAATTGTTCGTGACCTGAGGCGTTCGTAACCTGAGGTACCACTGTATAAGAGGGAGATAACCATCATTGTTTGGTCATGTAATGAGAAGAAGAGTGCTGGAAATTAATATGATGACTGGAGAGATCTATGGGGGCAGAGGCATACCAAGAGAAGTGATGCTGGATGGACTGAGACGGTGGCATGGAGGAATATTATCAGCAGAGTTGATCCAGAACACCAGGGACCGAGATCTGTAGAGTCATTAATTCGTATGCCAGCTGGTAAGGCGCATAATGATGGTGATGACTGTTACCTTACCGCATGATTACTCTGTGAATATTTGTTCCTTCAGATGTCTTCAGACTTATTGCGGATACAAATGCATTTGCTGACCAGCGGAAATTGGGACTTCTTTTATATGACTGTTTACAAATTCCACGCCAACTGGGAGAGATTGCATCTTTTGGAGGCAGCAACATTGAGCCTAGTGTTCGCAGCTGTTTTGAGAAGGTAAGAAATTATCAGTTTTATATTTAAGGAGCATTGGAGAATTGCTGTGATTCCAAGTTCAGTTCCCTCTAGTGGGAGATATTTTTCTCTGACCAGTACAGCTCTGAGTTCAACCAATCATTCAATATCATCGAGTGGCTAGTCCAATGTAGAACTTTGCCCCATAAGTCTTTTAAAATGTCTCTCTATCATAAGCCAGATGTCCAGCCTCTGTTGCTGCCATGTTTAAATTATCTATCATGTCATGAATCCATCTATAAAGTGGCCTTCCTCTTTTCAACTTCTGCGGTATGCCTCTCAACACAATTATCTCTTCCAGACATTCATACCCAGGGTAGAAGTCAGCATGGCTGAATGGATAAGATTTCTCATTTTTGAACACCCAGTGTGCTGATGCCGTAGTAGCAGGTTCAACCCCTACACTGCTCATTTGGACTAAAATGTTGACTTCATGTCCTTAACTTGGGCACATAAATTACAAGTACCTCAGTTGGAGTGGATTCATCTGATGAGGAGGGACCTGGTAGCAAGGAAAGCTAATCTACATGCAAACATCAGTCCAGTGCACTAGAAATAGTGGTACGCGTATGAACGATCCTTGAGTTCAAAGCCAGCATGCACACACACAAAATATCTGTTTACGTGCCTAAAATACTTCCATTGTCCTGAAATTTATTTGTCTTAATATCCAGTCTTCTTCAGTGAAGAGTTCTTGTTGTATAGATCTGTTTGTTTTCTCTTCTATTTATTGAATTTTTAGCACTCTTCTGTAACATTTATATTGAAAGTGGCATACTTGGTTTCCAGTTGATTTGTTTCATGTCCAAGTTTCTTACCCATATGTCGCTACAATCACAAATATACAACATCTGTTGGATGTGTTCTCTAGAACATGCTGTTGTAGTGAGAAACGAGCAGGCAGACAGGCTGTGTCTGCACCTCTCTGTGCGGTATTGATGCATGATAAGGCAGACCTGGTCAAGGGCTCTTTGGAATCATGTGTATAGTGGGGAAAAACAGATAGATTATCATGGCCTGGAGAGAGAGAATGGAGCTGCAGGGAGTGACCAGGGATCTGGACAACACTCAGGACTCCGAGGAAAGACCAGATGGACACATAATCAGATTGCTACTGGTACCATTAGTACTGGTGCTGTTCATTGACTGTTGAAGATGATGGAGTGTGTATTCGAATGTCCCAAGCGCTGTGATATTGGTTCTTGACTCAACTCAGTGTTGCCACAGGAAATATGCAGGCTGTTAGTATTCTGACTTGTTCTGTCTGTTCCAATCCATAAAGGTTTACATGTTTTTGTTTGTGCTGAGCCATGTTATTTGGCTGCTCTAACCAGAAATTTCTCTGGGAGTGAAACATGGTGAATAAATATGCTAGTCAGTTTCACTTCACAGTGCCATAACCTTGAATTCGTTAAGGTCACTAGAAACATAAATGACCTTTATAAATGCATTTGGTTGTATAAGCAGCAAGTGTGAAAAATATTCTCTCTTAAATTTCACGTGTGCAAGTATGATCCCAAGAATAAGACTTCCTTGAAACATTGCTAATATTACGTTTATTTCATTGCGGTTGTAATTAAAGTGAAGGACACTCTTTACAAGCCTTGAGACATATTGGGCATACGTGCTAGCCACTTAATTTTATAGGCCAGTCAGCACTCAAGGGGTCATGTGGTCAGTATCATGCCGACTGACTTTACTTCGTAAAACATTTCCTGCTACCCATTTTAGGCTTGGTTGACCTGGGAGCCTAGGTCTATTTTTTAAATCCACCATTTTGCAAAATCGAACCCATGCTAGCCACTACACACTGTAGCTCCCTCACTGTTATTGAATAAACCAGAGTTCACCTTTACGCATGTAGTGGAGGTGTCATTGAATAAACCAGAGTTCACCTTTATGCATGTAGTGGGTCTGTCATTGATCGTTCATAATTGTTTACTATCAGGCAAATGGTCGTCCAGAAATCGAAGCATCCCATTTCTTAGAGTGGTTAAAACTGGAACCTCAGTCCTTGGTGTGGCTTCCTGTACTCCACCGACTTGCTGCTGCTGAGACTGCCAAACATCAGGCCAAGTGTAATGTGTGCAAGGACTTTCCCATTGTTGGCTTCAGGTAAGCCTCTCTCTCTCTCTCTCTCTCTCTCTCTCTCTCTCTCTCTCTCTCTCTCTCTCTCTCTCTCTCTCTCTCTCTCTCTCTCTCTCTCTCTCTCTCTCTCTCTCTCTCTCTCTCTCTCTCTCTCTCTCTCTCTCTCTCTCTCTCTGTGGGGGAGGGGGTGCATCTAAAAGTTAAATGACGGCCTTTACATGGCAACAAGTGTATTAGGAATATAGTGTCAGGCCAGTGTTGTTGGTGAACAAGTGTACATGAGGGATCATATAATCAGCATGAAACCAAGAAGATTACGATATGGAGACATCAGAACAAATTATTATTATGGGTCAGAACAGGACACAGTAGATTGCACATGAGGGTGTAATGGGGGCGGGATAAATGAGATCGAGAAACTTTTTGGCAGGCTGTGATGAGGGTGTTTGGGCGGGATAAATGAGATTGATCTGTGATGAGAGCAATGTTCTGCAGAGGACCTACTACATGATGATGATGGTTAGTTGATGATCCCAGTGACTGGCACTCAGGTGATCCCAGTGACTAGTAGTTGTAACACTGGACAGGACTGGCATTCATCAGAGTGAGGTTGGTACATAAACTTTCCTCCTGACTTGGGACTGAAATAATGTCTTCATGGGAACTGTGTTACAGAGCTCTTTTCCCCCATTTTTAAGCCCAGAGACCAGCGGGGTGTGCTCAACTGGAAAGTCACATCTGCTGAGAGGCATGTTAGCATGTAACCTGGTCATGATGCTGCACAACACACATTGACTGGCTGGGATTAGGTTGGTAATGGGTTTTAAGTATTTATTGTCCAGACTCCAAGCCAGTGTCTGGAGGGTATGTATTTTTAATGTAAATTTGAGGTGGTTAATATAAAATATGACACCATATATTTTTTAATATAATTTAAAATACAATGGGAAATGTAAATAGGAAGTCATATTTTATTGAAATATGATGCCAGATGACATTGTGTAGACAAATTATGATCGTTCATAAATTATTAGCACTGGTAAGAAAGTGTGTGATGTCAACTCTTGACATTCATTAGTAAAGACTGATTACCTATTGCTCTGTACACTCAGGCCTAGAAAATGTGATGTTCCTAACACTTCACATACCAACAACAGGCTTCCATTGTGGATGGAGAGTGGTTGGGAGGGATAAGGAAATGCTCGGTGACAGCATAGTGCATATTAATTGGTTTACCAGCATTATGGTTAATGCCTCTGTTAAGGAGAAATTGTATTTTTCAATCGCAATCATATGCTTGGTCCAGCTCTATAAAGCTGGTAGCAAAGATTATTCGGTTGATAAGGTGGTTATGAAGGGAGCTGGTCAGCTCGCATATATGCTATGATTTATTGCATGTAAAATCCTTTCGCTTCAGGCATCTCTGGCAATATCTTCTGTGGTTTATCTGTGATTCATATTGGGTGGGGAGAGCACTTGTAACAAGCTATGGGGAGGGTCCCATAATGTCTCGTCACAATATTTCAAACTTATTCTTTTGCCCTGGCTGGGGATAGGTCTTTGCTGCCAACCCTCATCCGTTCCCCGGACTTACTGTCACTCTCTCTTTCGACCTCAGGGTTTTATTTCCTGCAGTGTATTTCTGGCTGACACAAACGTAACATGACGATCGTCTCAGTCACTATAATTAGAATTTAATACCGTAATAAAGACAACACAGAAGAACACCAAGACAGATAAACCTATAAACATCTAGAAAAACAAAAACTGATGAGATAACTCTAGTCCAGATAGGAAGCCAGAAAACTCTGAAGTTCATAGATCACAAAGCTCTAAATTGTCTTGTTATTTCACAACTGCCTCACCGGGCAAAGTTTCCAGTCTCTCTATCCAGCGTCGGTTGTTCGAACAACAGCTTCCAAGTTTCCTAGGCCAACACGATATATTTACTCATCTGGTCTGGGAAAATGCCATGGGATTACTTGGCACAATTTAGGTTGGGAACCAAAGTCCTGAGACCAGATTGTGTATAGGGAATGAGTCAGAGTCTTTCGCTGTCTCGGACAAGGATGGGAATTGGCGTAGGTCCAAACAGCATCCTCAGCAAACACTCGACCTTAAGTCGATGAGAAGACTTGAGTTGTGGTTGCTGCACTCATTTAATTTGTTGTAATGCTTCTCCATTGACATTAGAAAACAATATACCTGATATGTCCACTGACTTGCCCTGGCTTCCTCAGGTGCTTATAACTTTTGGCATAGAAGCCCTGTCAAGTCTTTCAACACACTTTACGGTAAACACTCGACCTTAAGTCGATGAGAAGACTTCAAAAGAAGGACCCTGTAGATAACAAAATTCTAGTGAGGGATCAAGCTGCACCACAATCCTGAGGTCCAATTGGGCCTCAGTCATTACATTAGTTACGCATTTCGGCTTACCAAGACCAGTATATAAGTGGCTTGCTTGAATGCGTCTGACATGTCAGGTAGCCCCTGGATTGGCTACGTCCTGGCTTGCATAGACCTCCAACTTGTAGACGTCCTGTCGGCTACCCTATGCACCCTGTTGCATACAAGACTCACTCTCCACACTCATACCCTGCCTTTATTATTATTGGGCACATTCGTTTCCCAGCTTCTCTCTCCCTTGCAAACCATGCCTTTCTCACGACAAAGATCTTGTGGTGTGGTGTGCCTAGTAATCTGTGTGTTTCTCCCCCTTAACTAATATTATAGTAGTGGGGTTGTATGGCACGCAGTGTAGTTCCCCATTCCCAGCAAGAATAGGAAAGAAGATACTACCCCTTCCGGCCGCTGCTCTTGTCTGAGCTGTCGCCGCAATGTACCGGCAGTGCCTCACATAACACGTAGATTCAGAGGAATGCATGTTCTCTCAATGAGATAAAGAAGTTTATTTATATTCCCCACATCATCCTATCGACTAAAAGACGAAAGAGATAGCACCGTGGATAGCCTCTTCCGGCTTAAGAAGATAGATCATAGATTGGTGGACCCCATCCCCAAGGAGCCCTTCCCTCCTTCCGGCACACCGTAGCTATCTAATGTGCTTATATTTAAATGAGAGATGCTACTAAGTAGAGGTAAGCCGTAGGAAGAAAGATAGCACTCGTATATCGGCTGCCAAGAACAAGCGATATCATTTGGGAATTATTTATTGTTCAGATTTGTTCCCTTGCCATGCCAAGATTAAGACGCTTAGCCAGATTGGCTAACGGTCACCCCCTCCCAATATGGCAAGACTGCCGTTTCGCCATATCATCTCAGTCGTTAAGACAATAGAGATTTATAAGTGCAAAACTAATTACAACCTAAGATTACCTTTCATAGCCCATCAGTATTCTGCCTTTAAAATGTCCCAATCTTTAACTTGACATCTTGACATTAGGCAGTGGGTAACGATCAGTAGAAACGGACATGAATTGCCCCAGTAGCCGCACCAGTGCGCATTTGGCGCAAGGCGCTCCATCGGGTCTACCCGAAAGAAAAGACCTATATCTAATCGCTCTATGAAAAGATCGTGTTATGAAAGTAACTCAAAGAACTATCTTTCATGGTGATTGAGCGAACAAGAGAACTGAGAGCTCCCGAAAGCTGTTTCCCCCTGTTTACCCAAAATAAAAGAAGGCATGAGGACATGAGCCCTTGGCGTTTCGCCACAGCACTCTAGATGACAACAGGAGATAAGTTAAATCATCTATACATTAGAACCAGTTCAAGTGAAAAACTGACTATTGTAATAACCTTAATATGACAACATGCCTAGTCCAATACATAATGCCACGTGTGAAACAGAATTTTACTACCAAAATTATCAACTGCTTATTTCCCTCACATTTTTAGCAATTAATTGGCAGTTTTATTACAGCTCTGAGCTAACTTAACTAATTTTAAAACCTCTCTAAAGTTAATATCCATAATTGTGCAGGTACCGCTGTCTGAAGTGTTTCAACTTTGACGTATGTCAGAACTGCTTCTTCTCTGGTCGCATTGCTAAGAGCCACAAGCTTACACATCCAATGCAGGAATACTGTACAACTGTGAGTACTTATTGTTTTATTTCCTCATTTTTGTACCTGTTACATTTGCATGATATCCCAAGAATTCTTGTGATAAAATAATTTTATAATTTGCTAAGATATGTAATTAAAAAACCTGAAGTAGCAAACAGTATGTTGTAAGGAAACTTAAATTTATATCTGCCTTCTAACATGCTAGATCCATGTATTTGGAAAGTTTAAAATCTCAATAGCTTTCTTTGTTGAGACCAGCATAAACTTTAGTAGCTTTTTATGTTTTCCAATCCAACATAAACTTTCAAAGCTTTATCGTTCCAATCCAGAAAAAAACTTTAAATTTGTCTGTTGCATCTAATGGCAGTGGAAATGTGGTTTTTTGTTTATTTTAGCATATCCTTTTACAGGACTTAGCTGTCAACACCAGCATCTTTCAGCTGTATGTTGATTTCTTGGCAAGATTACGCTCAGTAGTTTGCCATTGCTTTCTGAGCGGCCGGCTCAGTATCCCGCAAGTCAAGAGCGGGGGTCGAACCGCCTCAACTCTCGCTCCGCTACGAGACTGCGTGATAAACGGGATTACAGAGAGAAAGTGTTGTAACCCCACAGCCAGAGACCGGCTGGTATCTGAGGAAAATGCAAAGAATACTATGGACAGACAGAAAAACCAATGAGCAAGTCTTACAAGAAGCAAATAAAAACCGTAAACGGTTTGGAGAAATTATATGCAGCCAGTCACAATTTATTGGGCATGTTGTGAGAAGAAATAGACTAGAAAACTTAGTGACAACTGGCAAGATTGAGGGGAAAAGAACAAGGGGAAGGCAGAGAAGTAAATATCTGGATGGCTTGACCACATAGCATAGTTGAAACAAGAACACAAATCTGATCTGCAACTCTTGGGGAATGCAGTGAAGAAAGTAACTTGTCACGCCACTCTATGCTTAACTTAATAAATATGAAAACCTAGAAAGCATGTCTACATTAACTTTTTATTCTAAGACTGAGATATAATTATTATTAAATGATAATGCAATTTATGTAATTATAAATGCTATTAATTATGTTATTGTTAATTATTATGATTGTATTAAATTGCAAAGAATGTCTAATGTAATTTGAAAATCAAACATTTTTTTATTTCTCTTGACTAGAATTAAACACATTTGTGCTGCTCTATTCCTATTGTCTCAGTGGCCGCTATTGCTCACTGAACTTCTTGTCTTTCTGGTTGTTTTAGCAAATGAAGGTTGTGCCATTTATGCCTAAAACTCAAATAAAAGCATAAAGCTATCTGTACACCCTAGGGAAGAATAGTAAAAAAAATT
Organism: Cepaea nemoralis; assembly: GCA_014155875.1. NCBI lineage: Eukaryota > Metazoa > Mollusca > Gastropoda > Stylommatophora > Helicidae > Cepaea > Cepaea nemoralis. The sequence goes on along the minus strand of JACEFZ010016828.1, from coordinate 42,850 downwards.
GTTGTTTATTACCCTTAACTAACCAGTAAACAAATTTGTCATTATCACATATCTGTTAACTGTTGAACAGACAACATCTGGCGAAGACATGCGAGATTTCTCCAAAGTATTCAAGAATAAATTTAAGTCGAAACGTCACTTCAAGAAACATCCCCGTCGAGGTTATCTCCCTGTTGACTCTCATTTAGAAGGAGACAGCCTAGAGAGGTATTTGTTCATGTTGTAGTGTTTGCCTTTTTTTTTATTACGATTGTTTTGAATTGTGTACATGGTTTTAATCCTTAGCAATTTTAGAATTTCAGTTAGGTAAAGACATTGTACAACCACACGGAATGACACTATCCAGTGCCGCCCACCGGGCGCTGGAACGCAAATTAATCCTCCCCACGACGCTTGGCAGCAGAAGTGGAAGATGATGATGATGAGTTAGGTAGGAATACAGATCACTGGTAGGGGAACAGGTAGAGATATTAAAATAAGTATAAGAAAGCAAGAGAAGCTTTCATTAGCATTAGGAAAGTTCTGGAAATAAAATAAATTAGTAACAAAATTAAAATATTTAACTCTATCTGATCACTGCTGTATGAATAAAAAATATTGAGGACGTCTGCCACAGTTACTAATAAATTATAAATATTCATTAACCGGTGCCTGCGTAAATTAGAACCAAAATGTTATAACACAATCACAAATGCAGATCTTAGGGTGCGAAGTAGACAGATTCCAGTGAATCAGGAGATAAAGAAATCATGCTGGCACTAGATATGACACACATTGAGAAAACCTAATCTATAACTAGAAAGCCCTTCTGGAAGCACAGTACAAATGAAAAAGACCTAAAACCACATCATTATCATCATCCAGTGCCTTTCTGACTGGCGTGGGTAATCATGCCTCTCCATAAATTGTACTCTCCGGCAGCATGGATCAATTCGTGTGTTGACTCCCTTCTGTGCCATGACACAAGACTGTCAAGAATCTTCTGCTGTCTTCCTCTATCTCTCTTTCCACAAATCTTTCAGTCATCATGATGTGTTCCAGTTTTTGTCTTCTCACATAGAGAAAAGGATAAGAAACAGAATAATATGGGGAGGACATAAAGGGAGCTTCTTAGAGGTATCAAAAGATAGGATGGCTTGGCATGATTTCATTAAGAAAATATGCTCCAGTGGGAGATAAAAGGCAGAAGAACAAGAATTTTAGAATGTCATCACTAGTTAATTAGCCGACAGATCATCATCATTGTACGTCGAACCATTCAGTCCTTAAGTGCTCAGATCCTCTCCTCAGTAAATAACGCAGCGTGCAGCGGCTAACGACACCAGTTCTGTGTTGGTTTATTAATTAATCTTCTTTAGCTAACTGCATAGTGTTCTTATTTGGCCACACCTCTTTTAACTTGCTGTTCTTGCAATCTGACCATGGATGTAGATTCACAGTCATCACTTGGTTCTCAAAAACGACTTACATCTCATAGAGCATTCAGTATATCCGCCTGGTATGGACTGAGTTATTACACTTTTTCATCAAGTCTGTATCTCAACACATCTGACTGTGACAGGCATTTCTGCCAGGATGCCTTCCCTAGCCTTTGACTGTCCCCGATATATTTGCAGTGTAGCATGTTTTTGTCTCTCAGGTCATTTGCTTCTTAGCCTGTGACCTTTTTGACTTGTGAGATACTTCCAGCAGTTATGCCACCATTGTCATAACTTCTCGTATGACAAACACGAAAGCCTGACTACAACTACCAGGTGGAGGCTCTGAAGAGTGGGTTTTAGAATGTCTGTCAGAAAATATCTGTCCTTTGTTCTGCATCAAACTGAAAGCATAACAAATGTTGACAATATCTTCTTTCAAAGCAATGTTTTCCGATGGTAATTTTGAAATTTTAGAACAAATAACATGATAGACAAATTACACATGTTCCCCATGTTATAACACTCACAAAATTTTTGCTTGTTGAATTTTGCAGAGGCATCTGCTGTACTTGTGTATAACCCTCAGTTATGTTTTAAAAAGAAAAACTTTTTAAAATTCTCCTCAGCCCAAATCCATCACCACAACACAGCATTTCTCAGGATATGCATTCCCGCCTTGAAATGATGTCAAATCGGTGAGTCACTTTTCATGTCTATTTATTATTCCTAATACTTTTGCCTCTTTTATTTGTTAATATACATATAGTGTTAGCTGGCACCATAATAATATGGTGTATATTTCTTTAGCTTACCATACTTTAGTAGCCTATTACATCGTGTCCATTACTTCAGTATAGCAGTCTCTCTGTTTCATCGTGACAGTTACCATAGTACAACAGAACAGTGACTTTGCTTCTTAAATAATTGGAATCTATAACCACAGTCTCCAATTTGTAAAATAATAGTAACTTTCGTAATCTACTACATCCTTGTCTATCACTTCAATAGATACTCTCTACTTTTGGTTGTTGAATTGAAGCCTGCCACTCTGCCAAAAAGAGTCCATTAAAATTACGACCTGTGAGTGCTGTTTGTCTTCCAGCCAGCATAATACTGCTGTGACTGCCTCCACCTCCATTCTCAGACTAGATGTTGTGGTATCATATACCAGGCTCTCCTACACCGGACACCATCCACCAATCTTTGTCACAAACCCCCAGGCACTTCTGGTGAGAGCATTGCACAAAGCACAAATCCTGCAGCTCCAGCGATTAGCCCAGGAACAATTTTACTCGTGATTTGAATGGAGCAGTCAGAATATGAACATACAATCTTCAGTATGAGGCAGATAACTTCACCATGGAGTCATGTGCTCTAGAGATAACAGAGAATAGAAAGGCACGGCATGACATTGTTGGGAGCCTTTGCTCCAATAGGAGGTGAAAGGCTGAATAGGAAAAACAGTATTTTCACATACATGCTCAAATCACTTCACTGGGATTATCATAATGGCAATCCTGAGAAGCACTTAAATGTATGATACATCAAGGTCGATTACAAATAGTAATAACTAGTTACATCACTTCTATTACCACTAGGCAAAAATGAGCATCATGTAACAAGTCCTTTGCAGAACTTCTTTCTCATCAGGCACACTGCTCAGAATCTTAATCCTTCTCCAGTTCCCCTACCATATTTATTTTCATGTTCAAGGGCAATCAGTGTCCTACATCTACCATCATGTTAGTTAGTCCTGGCTTATCTTCCATGAACCATGTTACTGTGCTTTCTAAACCAGTATGACTAATCTAACAACAGGGTTAAATGACATGCCAATGCAGTATTTTAGATTGTGTTTGTTCTTTTCTTGTGTAGGATTGCAGAGGTTGAACAGAGACAGGGAGCAATAACGGATGTGTAAGTCCTTCATCTGCTTTATTGTCATGTGATATCTCTTGTGCATCTTGTTTACTGTTGGTAATGAATATGTCAACAAACCTTCAGTGTTTATATCAGAAATCATTCAATCATATTTTGTAAAGATAGTGTGTTTAATTATATTTTTTTCATAGCAAAATTAATTGTGCATAAATGTGATCTTAAATTTACTCATTTGATTAAACATCTGTAAATGCACACAAAGCACGTGCATTTAGCATAAACTTTGTGAACATTTGTTCATACGTAAGAATACCACAATAAATTTCATGATTTGTTCATAAATATTCCAATGGATTTCATAAGAATTTCTCATATTTAAATCATCAATTACAATACACCACTGAGTGAACTTAACTTCAGTCAGTGAAATAAGGAAATAACAAATAATCAATAACCAAACCACTACGGTTAACTATCACAAGAAGCAAATGTTTGATGAAAATTGACAAATTGGAGCTGAAATTATAGGCTTTTCTCTGGTTGAAATGTTGCATAATTATTTACTTATTTAAGTGACTGCATGGTTTTTTTATTTTTATTTAAATCTAGTTCTTAATATTTACTTGAACTGTTATTTACTGTGAGCATGTAGAGATTAAGCCCAACTACTTGAACTATTTATCTTATTGTCAGCATGCAAAGATTAAAACCCCCCCTAAGATCATCTGTGTGTGTAATCTACAGACTAAATGTATATCTCATCTCCTGTACTTTATTATATCACAGCATGCAATATGAGACTTCTTATCCACGTTGCTATGTGTGACTTACATTGCTTGTAAAAGTTACTCATTTGTTGAAACCATATATTATACTTATGTAGACCTATGTAGGTTAACAGGGAATTATCATGGAGAGATTAAATATGGAAATATTTTTAACAACTAAAAATGAAAAGAAGCATATAAATGAGATTTTTTAAAAACTGGATAAATAAAATATTCTGGGAACATAATTTTGTCAGAATTTGTCTTCCACTAGTACCATCATAGCATGCCCTTCAGAAGATGTTGAAGAGTATGGATACTTATACTTCCTGTGGCCAGATGGTAATACATCTACTCCATCTTCTACCATGCACCTTCCTGCTAGTGCCATATTGGATCCTTGACTCCATTAGCCGCAAATGCATTCAGTCATCAGTTTGTGTTTCATTATAAGTACACAGTATTTTGCTTTAAAAAAATGCTAGGTGGAAAGGTAGATGGAAACATGCAAAAGGTAGAGAGCAGTTTAAAACAGACCGATAACATTCTCAGTTGGACTAAAGGTAAAAAAAATAGTCTCAAAACAGATACTGTATCAGATATTGGGGTGTGAAGTATAAGGCCATCACATATTCTACTTCAGAACATATGAGTTGGGGGGTTATCAATTCCCTTACTAGTTGCATTTTCTTTCTAGAATAATGTATGAGGCTGGGTTGACTGCAGAGCTACATTGGTCAGAAAAAATATAAACCTACGTTTACTTGAGACTGAACCTGGACCCCCTGGGAAGGTTAACCCGGTCAACAAATGCCCACAGAAGTCAGATGTGTCGGCCTAACGGCGCAAGAACGCAGCTCTGCTGTAAACAGGCACAACGCAATCACGTCCGGGAAAAAACTCCGAATGAACGAAGAAGAAGAAGAACCTGGACCATTGTCTTGGCAGGCAGGTACACTAATCACTTTGCCATTGCATCCCTGGACTAGACAAAGATATTAAAATATTAGGCTGTATACCATCATAGCCAGAAATAAACAATTCTGGCGTATATTAAAACTGACTTCCTTTTTCCACTTGCAGCAAAATTTTCATTTAATAACTTCAAGATCTTCACCATTCTGATACCCACTCTGAAAGTTTTGAAGGCAGCAATGCAAAAACAGTGAAGTTGATCCTCTCACCTTTAACCCCACTTTCTACCTTTAACACTTTCATTAGCTCTGTGGTTCAGTGAATACAATTTCAACAGGCATTTCTATTGTGTATGCCTTCTGTAGACTTTGACAGTCCCTAGTCTATATACAAAGTAGCAAGTTTGTAGCTAATTTAGTTTGATTCCTTGCCCTTCAAATTAAATACCAGCAGACATCAAGCACTAGTGTAAACTGATGGTTCTGTGCATTGTGGTCAGAAATCTGGCAGATTCTTAACTAGAGTTAAGGGGTGGGTGTTGCTGAGCAGAAATAAACATTTAGGTCTACAACCTCAGGTATGCGATCACTGCGGTTCACTAGAGCAAACGTCTGATTCTGAGTCTGTATTGTGTAAAAGTTCCAAATGAACAGAAGCGGCTTGTGTGGGTACCATGCATAAACACCTCTCTTACAAAGACTTATATTGATATGCTATCCGTTTCATGCTGGCATGTGAAGTAATGATCTGGACGCTTAAATAAAAGCATCAGTAGTTGGAACTTATGATGAACAAGGCAGACATTGTGAAGACTAAGAATGACTGAAAGTTGAAGATACAATTAGAGATGAAACAACATAATTAAGAATGCTGGAATTTGGATGTATATGTAATTCCAGCAAGGAGGAATGAGAGGTCAAATCTAATGTGTTTACAACCAATGTATTGCTGGTATGGTCTGCATCTACACCTTACAATATTTGCTGCAGGAGATAAAGCATCTGTGAGTTTGCCTGGAATTCTATCATGTTAATTCTTAGAGACCAAGACTGACCATTCAAGCTGAATGCCTTGGGAGACTGCAAGTAGCCATGTTACCACTAATGTAGGTCTTGGAGTCATGGAAACCACACAAACTCTTATAGTGACAGTGTCTTGTGAAAACAAGTTTCTTTACTTCCAGCAAGTAGAAAGCTAGGTGGAATCTTCCTAGCGGCTTCATACCACTAAAATAATGGAGACTTATTTTCTAATGTTTTGTTTAATTTGTTTTGAATTATAACTGGACTCTGTAGTCTAGTTTGACATATCTATAATGTTACACTTGTCTAATTGAGATTCACAATCCTTTCAGAAAAAAGGAGAATATATTGATAGTGGAAACTTCAAAGTCAGATATATCCAGGTACTTCCTTCATTCGTATTGTCATCAGATAAAAGCACATATGTTATCATTATACACTTCTAATTCATTTAATTTATGTGTACTATTTAAAAATGATTAATGAAGTCCTTCTTAAAGAAAGTATGTATAAGTTTTATCAAACAGTTAATATAGTTGTAATGTTTAAATAGTTTTGTCCGTTAGCATATTAAATACAGTTTAACTATTTTTAATTCTTCTATTTTTCTTCACTGACTAGTTTATTTAATAAGTTAAGCCAAATAAATAAGAAATGCAAACTTTGCAAAAAAAAACATATACAGTATATTGACATTTGTGATGAGCAGAAAGGAAATATCAAAAATATTGTATTTAGTCTGCATTTAAAAATAATAAACAACAAATTAATAGGTTTGAGATGTGCTTTTCGTGTAGCTTGTTGCACAGTAAAGTGCCAATGGACAAACAGGATACATTCATTGTCATTTACCAAATTTAAATAAAGTTGTGGTATTACCATTACTTTATTCATATAATATTAATACGGTCTGTGGTGATATATCAGTAATGAAAGCCAGTATTGATAATAGTAAAATGAATTACGGAATTTGTTAATTTTAAAACATGGTACCAGTATCACTAATCACAACTGTGGGAATTAACAATTTTAAGAGACACAATAAATATGGTGATCAGTCAAATTTTTCTGTTCATAATAAATAGAATAGTAATTGAGAAGTTCATTATAATTGGTTGCTTTTATAGCTTTATGTGTTTATTCTCTATCTGCATTTTTGGTCTCATTTTATTTTAACTCGTTGCATTTAGCTTTCGGTGTTGTCTAATTTGTGAATTCTTGCAGGATTTTTTTTTTGTTTTATAGTCTTTTTATATGTGGCTGTCATCAGTGAAAATGATACACGTCCCAAAGTTGTAAAACACAGACATTTTACCTGTTTACAATTTGTGTGTCAAAATAAGGATTGCTTTTACTTCTGAAACAATGTGAATAGACCAGAACTGCAACAGGCTGTGCCTGGAAAATTACTGATAATTTGGCGTGTCCAGTATGTGCCTCGTGGTTACACACCCGCTTTACATGCGTGATCCGGGGCTTGTTTCCGGATCCGGTCAGGTATATGCACTACTGACGAGCTCAAACGAGAGCGAAACTCGAGTATAGTGCTTCCATATTGACGTGGATAGGCCTTAGGTTCATACCGGAGTACGATCAGCGTTGCCAGTAGTGGGTTGTGCTCAATATTTAAATTTCAAATCCCGAAACAACCAAATAATTAATAGATTTATTATGATTGAATTTAACTGTCCCAATAATTATACTAAATGTTTTGCAACAGTTGTGCTAACTGTTTGTTGTCAGCTATTGAAAATTATTAGTTCAGTTGAGTTGGGTCAAGAACCAACATCACAGCACTCGAGACATTCCCATAAGTGCTCCGTCCTCATCTTCAACAGTTTAACTATGTGTTTTTTTTTTAATACTGTAACAGCCACGTAATTAGTTGATAGATGCTGTTACAACTGTAACTAATTATATGTTATCATCTGTTGTAACATACTCATAAATTAACTGCATGTTGTCTGGTATTGTAAATAATTTATTTCTGTTACGTGAAACTAGCTGTTTGCCTTGAAACCTGACACATAATTTCTATATCCTTCCTCACAGGGCAGATGAACATTCACTAATCTCTAAGTATTCAAACACATTAAAAAATCCAAGGTAGTGTTTTCATGTATTTTTGGTGCAAATATTATAGTGCTGTGTGTAATATTTAAGCTGGTGTGATGATTAGGACATTATGCTGACAGTGGCATGAGCACAGTTGAGCAAGGGTTTGGTGCCAGCTCTCGCCATTCGCTATGGGAGGGAAGGACTGGTCACCTATCTCTCCATGAAATGAGGCCTACAATTTGTGATGGTTCTAACACTTCACATATCCACAGGAGGTTCATAAACTGAAATAGAATAAATTTGCTCCTGTTATTCATTTGAAAATATTTTTAATGTTCCATTTATTTTAACTAGTTGTTACTGAAAATAATTAAAAGTAATCAGAGCAATAAGATAGCCTGCAGACATTTTTAAAACAAGAATGCACTTAAGAAAACAGTAATTATTTCTGAAATCATACAATATTAATAATTATGAAGACACATCTGAAAATTCCTTGGACAGCCTAAGTGAGTAATGTAAACTTTTGAAACATAATCAGCATATCATAAACATAGAAGGGGCAGTCACGTTTTGGCCACATTATGAGAAGACAAAAGCTACAACATATTATGATAACTGGAAAGATGTGTAGAAAAAGAGGGAGACAGTAAGAGAAAGTTCTTGACAGCCTTGTGTCATGGCATGTGAGGGTGTTAGCACATGCATTGATACGTGCTGTTGGAGATCACAAGATATGGAGAAGCATGATTGCTTGCTCAATTTGACAAGGCACTTGATGACGTGTGCATGAGCACACATGCACACACTGTAAGACAAGATTGTTCACAAAGTAACATAAAAGTTTATTTTCAATGAACTTGGAAAGAATCTGACATTAGAGCTATAAATTATTTACTTTATGTTATGATGTTTAGATGTTAGCCTTTTTTTTTTCTTTTTTGCATACCCTTTACAGGACATCGCTGTCAACATCAGCATCTTTCAGCTGATTTCTTGGCAAGATTACGCTCAGTAGTTTGCCATTGCTTTCTGAGCGACCAGCTCACTTACCCCATAAGTTACAATGTGGCGAGAACCGCTACCAATTCTCGCGCAGGTTACATTACTCACAAGAATATCCGGGGTTACAGAGAAAGACGTTAACCCCTAGGCCAGGTAGACCGGCCAGTCTAACATGGGTGCCAGAAAAATGTTCTGGCACATCAAGACAACCAGCATGATGTACACATCATCATCCACTGAATGCTGATTGGTAATTTAACAAGAATATAGCTAGCATCACATACCCAACATGCCTCCTCTAGTCATGTAACATGGTCCTTGGCTTTAAACTTACTTACTTATCCTTGCTCTAGAGTTCAGGTGTTAGATTTGATAGTTAATTGTAAAGATTTAGTTGCTATGTCCTTTTACAGGATATAAAACCCCAGAATTTATTTGCTGTTTGTGAAATTCTAGGCAACTTTTATGTTCAGCAGTTTGCCATTGCTTTCTGAACAGCCGACATTACACCATTGTGAAAATAATCGTAATGCGATCTGTTCCCAAATCGTCTGCAGCTGACTTTAAAGCCAGCTTGTTGGGATTATACAATTGCAATCACTGCCCTTAAGCCACAGACACTGAACATGGCTGATTATATTTAAAATAATGCTTAATTGTTATCTTTATATGTTCGCATTATTTGATTTTAAACAATTGCTTGATCTGTGTTGTGATGTTGAAATGCAAGCATGATTTCATTGTACATAACTATTTTGATCTTTTTGCTGTGATGCCCAATTGCAAGCATGATTTTATCGTATACAATTATTTGATCTATGTTGTGATAATTATGCTCATTGTTTGTTCATTTTGCAGTGTATACGATGAACATAGTCTGATAAGGAAGCATTCTTCTTCACTCGTTAAGTCGAGGTACAGACTTTTACTGGCTTTGATCATTAACTTTCGGCTCTGTAAAAGAGTATAGTATATATTCTAACTTTATGAAAGTGTAGCACATATACTATGGCTTTATAAAAGAGTTACACATATATTATAATTTTATTATATTTTTAAATCATCATCAACATGTGCCATGCCAATAAGTGTGGGGGGGGGGGGGGTCATGTTCGCCATTTTACACGATCACCGGAGTTGTGGATCAGCTCCTTGTTCTTGTCTCGACCATGCCACGTGGCCAAGCCATCCAGATATTTACTTCTATGCCTTACCCTCGTTCTTTTCCCCTCAGTTGTGCCAGTTGTCACCAAGTTCTCTAGCTTATTTATTATCATAACATGATCAAAAAATGTGACTGTCTACATCTAATTTCTCTGATCAGTTCATGGTTTTCATCTGCTTCTTGTACTACTTGCTCATTGGTTTTTCTGTCTGTCAATGCTATTTTTAAAAGAGTAGCAGTATATTTGAGTTTTATTGTTTAAAAAGTAGCACATATATTCTGGTTTTATCAAAAGAGCAGAACACATATTCTAACTTAATAACAGAGTAGTACTTATATTATGGTTTTATACAAGAAAAGCACATATGTTGTAGCATTATTTTAAAAGTAGGACATCTATTTTTAGTTTTGTAAAAGAGTAGCACATATATTCTATTCTTATAAAAAGAACAGGACACAAATTCTAGCTTTGTAATATTTATGCCGTAGTGTAGCAGCTCGACGCCCATCTGCCTATCCTATGATCTTGGGTTTGAACCATATCCTGCTGTTTTGAATTTTAAAAATTGACCTGGGCTCCAAGCTTGACCATGCCTAAAATGGGCACCAGGAAGTATCTTGAGAAGTAAAAGGTGGTTGATACCGACCACTACACACAATGATTGCTGTTTGGTCTATAAAAATATGGGTCTAGCTCTATATGCCCAAAGTCCCTTAGGCATGTAAAAGGGACCTTTACTTTAATTATAGCTTTATGAAAGAACAGCACACATGTAGCTTTATAAAAGAGTAGCATATAAACATTTTTTTAAAAGAGTAGTATATATCTTCATTGGCACCTTGCCGTATTGACAGACGATAGTTTGTGCTTTAAAAAGGCATAATAACTTTTACCTATGGCGGTAGCGAATGTGACTGATAAGGCCAATTCTCGCTGTAAATGTTCATTCACAGTGGGTGCATGTGAACACGTGGTCATTTCCACCATCATGCACCATCTTACATCTCACACGCTCGGTGTGTGACTTATCTGCAATAATTGTCTCCTTTGTCTTTATTCCATTTCTGATGTTTGCCCTCCATGCAACACGTTCAGCGGCTACTTGCTCCCACTGTGCATTATCAATGCCTGTATCAATCATGTCCCGTTTACACACATCTTTGTATTGTAGTAGAGGCCGACCCTGAGATCTCTTACCCATCTGTAATTCACCAAAAAAGATGTCTTTTGGTATTCTACCATCATCCATCCTCCTAAGATGTCCTATCCATCTAAGTCTACGAAGACTGAGCATGGAATAAACCGTCACACAACCTGATCTTTCCAATACTTCAGTATTTGTGATTTTGTCTTGCCACTTAATACCAAGAATTCTTCGCAGACACCGCATATGAAAGCTGTTTAAACGTTTCTCTTGGTGTGAGTAAGCTGTCCAGGTTTCACTGCCATAAAGAAAGAGTACTAAGGACACAGGCTTGATAGACAAGGACTTTTGTTTTGGCAGTAAGCTTCCTGTTCTCCCAGACTCTTTTTCTTAACCTGTTCATTGTTGTTGCTTCCTTAGCAATCCGGATGTTGATTTCCTGATCTAGGGATAATTTGCTATTTATCACTGATCCTAGATATGTAAAATGGTCTACCAGTTCGGCGTTGTCAATAAAGATTGATTTTATATATATATATATATATATATATATATATATATATATATATATATATATATATATATATATATATATATATATATATATATATATCTAGCTTTATAATAAAGTAGCATGCATATTCTTGTTTGATAAAAGAATAGTACATATATTGTGATTTTATAAAAAGAGCAGAACACATATTCTAGCTTAATAAAAGAGTAGTACTTATATGTTAGCTTTATAAAAGAAAATCACATATGTTGTAGCATTATTTTAAAACGTAAGACATATATTTTTAGTTTTATAAAAGTGTGACACTTATTTTCTATCTTTATAAAGACGAAGCATTTACATCCTGTATATTTGCAGATTTTCTACACAGCTGTCTTACTTATGCTAACATGAATATAATTTATTACTAATGGATCATATACATATGAATTAATATGTACTGCATGTTTTTGCTATTTATTTTATGTGTTCTTGCTTTTCTGTCATTGCATTTGTGTTTGCGTTATTTCCACAATTTTCTGTTTTTCTGTGTTTGCATACATTTATTTTACAAACAAGCTACTAATTTATATGTGCATATTATCAAGCATTCTTAACAAATAACATCTTTGACTTTAGATGATTTTAATTGTTGACTGAACACATTTTAATTTCATTCATTGATCCATGGTTTTATTGACTTGTTATGAGAATATTTTCATCAAACAGTCATGTTTCATCTTGAGCCGTTTTAACTCTGAAAAGGCAGAGTAGCAGACTTTATCAATTCATATGACTTTTCACAAGCTTGAATTAGCTTCTTTGCATTCACTGTTGTTCTAGTAGTTTCAACTTCTTTTTCTGATGTATGTTGCTGTATTTCAGAACTTGCAGCTTTCTCTAATGCTTGGAATGTTTCCAGAGCAGCAGTTAATCACCACCTATTTTTTATTTTTATCTGCCAAAGATCTTTAGCTTAGTATTTTCTTCATCTCAGTTTCTAGTTGTCCATGTCCATCTTTTCCTTCACCTTCTTTCTGTGGTCCTTGTCATGACAATTCTGATGTTTTATATCTCTTGCATATCACAGTTAGTTAGTTGCATATCTTTTACAGGATGTAGCAGTCAACCTCAGCATTTTCTTTGCTGCTCGTAATTCCTGGGCAAGTTTATGTTCAGTAATTTGCCATTGCTTTCTGAACAATCAGCACCCATACCTTTTCATAAAAAAACGAACGCAAGGCAGTCTGCTGCCAAATTGCTCACAGCTGTGTTTTGAATGTTGTATGTGAGAATACAAACTGCATCCGTAACCCCTTCGCCACGGAGTCAGCACCATCACAGTACTAAACTTAAAAGTACAGCAATAAGTGAATTGCACATCTTTTGTCAAACTAAACCAATCACCAGCTGTTTCTTTCATATAACAAATGAGGTTTTGATTTGTTGGTGAATTCTCTGAAAGATATGAGTTTTAACTCTTAGTGCATTGGCATTCAGACTGTTTAAGCCCTAGAAAAAGGTTGATGTGGAGACTTTCCTCTCTACCCATACCAAAGTACTGGGAGTCTCCGTGGCAAGATGGTTATGCCACCTGCTTCACACTCTGAAGGTTGTTGTTTCGATTCTGGGCCATGTCGTTCAGTTCACTAGTGCGGTTTTCTCAGACTTCTGGAGGTCGTTGCTGGAGCTATGGTGTTTGTGCTTAGTGTGACGCTTTCCGTAAAGGATAAAACCCAGTTTAATTAGTCAATCCTCTTGTACCATTACCATGGCAAACTAATGAACGTAAACTTGCCAAGAGATCACAACAGCAACAGTCCCTTATGGGCCCTGTTAACACACCGCGACAAGATCAGTACTGGAATTTTAACATCTGTGGAAAGATGTATCATAGGGTGTTTGTAAAGTCTCACTACACTAAAACAAATATGAAAAATGAAGTACATGATGTCATCAAAACATGTGCCAAAAAGTTCATTAAATTGCTTACAGTAGTCACTATGGTCTAACGCTGTTTTGGGGAAGCTGGAAAGTACCAATGAAGTATTCATTATAACAGGTGTTGGAAATTTCCACCACGGGCTTCAAGACATGACTGTGCACATCTCTTTATGTTGTCAAATACCTTCTGCAACATGTCTGTTGTTATTTCCGTGTATATCTACTGCCATTTCGAAACACATGTTCAACCAAAAATGTCTTTCTTCCGTTCACGATGGACTGTGGAGCACATTTTTTTATGGCGTCATGTACTTTATTTTTCAAATTTGTTATACATACAAAGTGTAGTGAGACTTTACAAACACCCTGTAGAATGTAACCAAGTCATGGTCCAACACAGCACTTACGGACAGGCTGGTGTTAGGTCTAGATTGGTCATATTTCCTCCACCGATTTTATGTATTTTGTTGTCAATATACTCCAACCCTGTGCCCAGAGGTATAATATCTGAGCTTTATGAGATATTTTATGTTGCATGCACATGTGTTTAAGTGGAAAATAGATTTTGTGAAGACAGTATGTCAAACATGACAGGTGTCCTAGATTACTCTACACATCAAAAGGAGAGAAAAATTATGGAAACGGTTGAGGCGTTTTAAATTAGCACCAACCAGTTTTTGAGTTATAGCAAAAATTGACAAAGATGCTATTAGACGAATTTTGCATCAAGACTTCAATATGACAATTTTTTTTTTAATTACTAGGGTTTAAAGACATGTTTAAGAGTGTGAGGATTGACTTAGTTGCACTGGGTTTAATCGCATGTGGCTCGGACTCTTTCCGCAAAGCGGCAAGCCAAAAGCGTCTCACAAAGCACAAACTCTGTAGCTGCAGTGACGAGCCCAAAGAGTCTCCAAGAAAATTGCATTCGTGAACTGAATGCAAGAGTCTGACACTAAACCCGGAACATGAAATAGGTGGTTTAACCATGGAAAAATTACTAGAGTTTGTTGGACACATGGTTTAATCTTTCATCAGGACAACTTTACAGTTTATGATGCTAGATCTCTCATAACATGACCATTTAGTTGTGTTGTTGAATATATTTTCAGGGAAGATGAGCATCACTTAATAGCCCAGTACTGTTCAAGTTTGAATGGTGACCCATCATCCCATGCTGTAAGTAAAATTTTATGGAGAACACTTTAGACTGCCAGTGTCTTAAGTTCCTCCTTAGCTAGTGCTAGTTTATTGTCATGTAGTAAAAATAGTTGACTGTAGTTTGTCATGTAGCAAAAATAATTTACTGTAGTTTGTCATATAGCAAAAATAGTTTACTGAAGTTTGTCATGTAGCAAAAATAGTTTACTGTAGTTTGTCATGTAGCAAAAATAGTTGACTGTAGTTTGTCATGTAGCAAAAATAATTTACTGTAGTTTGTCATATAGCAAAAATAGTTGACTGTAGTTTGTCATGTAGCAAAAATAATTTACTGTAGTTTGTCGTATAACAAAAATAGTTGACTGTAGTTTGTCATGTAGCAAAAATAGTTGACTGTAGTTTGTCATATAGCAAAAATAATTTACTATGGTTTGTCATATAGCACAAATAGTTGACTGTAGTTTGTCATGTAGCAAAAATAATTTACTGTAGTTTATCATATAGCAAAAATAGTTTACTGTAGTTTGTCATGTAGCAAAAGTAGTTGACTGTAGTTTGTCATGTAGCAAAAATAGTTTACTGTAGTTTGTCATGTAGCAAAAATAGTTGACTGTAGTTTGTCATGTAGCAAAAATAGTTGACTGTAGTTTGTCATATGGTAAAAATAGTTTACTGTAGTTTATCATATAGCAAAAATAGTTGACTGTAGTTTGTCATGTAGCAAAAGTAGTTGACTGTAGTTTGTCATGTAGCAAAAATAGTTTACTGTAGTTTGTCATATAGCAAAAATAGTTTACTGTAGTTTGTCATATAGCAAAAATAGTTGACTGTAGTTTGTCATGTAACAAAAATAATTTACTGTAGTTTGTCATATAGCAAAAATAGTTTACTGTAGTTTGTCATATAGCAAGCAAAAATAGTTTACTGTAGTTTACCATATAGCAAAAATAGTTTACTGTAGTTTGACATAAAGCAAAAATAGTTTATGTAGCTTTTTGTAAAGCAAAAATAGTTTACTGTAGTTTGCCATATAGCAGAAATAATTTACTGTAGTTTGTCATATAGCAAAAATAGTTTACTGTAGTTTACCATATAGCAAAAATAGTTTACTGTAGTTTGATGTAAAGCAAAAATAGTTTATGTAGCTTTTTGTAAAGCAAAAATAGATTACTGTAGTTTGCCATATAGCATAAATAATTTACTGTAGTTTGTCACATAGCAAAAATAGTTTACTGTAGTTTACCATATAGCAAAAATAGTTTACTGTAGTTTACCATATAGCAAAAATAGTTTACTGTAGTTTGACGTAAAGCAAAAATAGTTTACTGTAGCTTTTTGTAAAGCAAAAATAGTTTACTGTAGTTTGTCATATAGCAAAAATAGTTTACTGTAGTTTACCATATAGCAAAAATAGTTTACTGTAGTTTGAGTAAAGCAAAAATAGTTTATGTAGCTTTTTGTAAAGCAAAAATAGTTTACTGTAGTTTGCCATATAGCAGAAATAGTCAACTGTAGTTTGTCATATAGTAAAAATAATTTACTGTAGTTTATTGTCATATAGTAAAAATAGTTTATTGTATAAAAAAAAGTTGCACAATTTGTTGCCTAGCATATTTTGCTGCATCTCCCCAGGTTTATAGTACAGAGTTATTATATCATATGCTTAATGTTCTTTTGTTAAGGGGATCATTCTTTTGAATTAGCTCTAATGTTGGCCATTCAGGAGTGACAAAATAGCAAATGTTTAATTAATTTTTAGATGTAAGATACTTTATTCAGTTGATATAATCACGTGTGTTATCTTCTGTTTTTTGATTGATTTTTGTTGTTCCTATTTTGTTTTGTTTTTCTCAAGACTGTACAGTTGTAATTAGCTCAGTTCCACTATTACAAAGGTGCAGATCCTTTGTAGCTGTTCCAAGGACACAAAATTAGATTGTAACTGTTGGAGACAGGTGTAGTAGCAATTCCTTGGCATTTTATAGTACAGTGTACAAATCACTGTTGGAGACAGATGTAGTAGTCATTCCCTGGTGTTTGATAGTACAGAGTATTCAATCAATCAATCAGTCAGCTGCTGTCTCCACAATGAAGGTTGGCTGCAATGTATCTCCACTGTCTCTCACCTTGACTGTTCATTCTGAGACTGATGTTCGTCCATCTCTTGATGTTATCTTCCCACTTGTATCATTGTCTACCTTTTGCTGGCTTGCTCTCAACCTTGCCCTCCAGTATAGTTTTTATATGAGTGTTATGTCTTTTAACGTGGCCGAAATATTTCACTTGCCTCTTTTTTTTCTTTCATCAACTCTCTTTTCATTCCCAGTCTTTCTATAACCTCTGTATTTGATTCTTTCTGATTCCATGAAATATGACATATTCTTCTGCATATCCACATCTCCAGGGCATTTATTCGACTTTCTATTTGCTTGTTCAATGTCCAGGCTTCGCGCCATACAAAAGTGTTGAATATACATAACATTTGACAATTCTCATTTTTAAAGCGTGTTAATCTCTCTATATTTAGTAACTGTTGAAGACAAACAGCTGTAGTAGCCAATTTCCTGACATTTGATGGTATAAGGCACTGCAACTGGTAAATGTTGGAGACATCTGTGGCAGCCATTACCTGGCATTTGATAGCATAAGCTGCTAATACCTTTTGGAGATGAATGTAGTTGCAGTTCTCTGGCATTTGACAGTGCAGGGTACTAGTAACTGTTGGAAAGGGCTGTAGTAGCCATTCCCTGGCATCTGTAAGTGCAATCTACTAATAACTGTTGGAGATGACAATAGTGGACATTTCCTGGCATTTGATAGTGCATTGTTCAAGTGATAAATGTGGTAACCATTCTCTGGCTTTTGATAGTGCATTGTACAAGAGATAACTGTGGTAACCATTCTCTGGCATTTGATAGTGTAGGGCCATAGTAAATGTCAGAGACAGCTGTGGTAGCCGTTCCCTGCATATAATAGGTCAAGGAACTAGTAACTGTTTCAGATGGTTGTGGTAGCTA
Source organism: Cepaea nemoralis (assembly GCA_014155875.1). Lineage (NCBI taxonomy): Eukaryota > Metazoa > Mollusca > Gastropoda > Stylommatophora > Helicidae > Cepaea > Cepaea nemoralis. The sequence continues at coordinate 24,856 of JACEFZ010016828.1, read as the reverse complement.
GTCCCTGGCATCTGATAGTGCAAGGCGCTTGAAGAGAAGATAAGATTGTGTTATAAAAATTAGAGCAATCTCCGCACAGAGAATTTTGTTGAGGATTGGTATGTCTTAAATGACTATTGACTCTGGCATTTCCCCTTTGAAACTGGAAAAATTAAACTCTGGTTTTGCCCTCAATATTGCTGTTGTGTTATAGTTGAGGCATTTCAACATAAAGAGTTCAACCAGTTGTTCCATTTGCTAATCTGTTCAGCCAGTCTTTTCATGTGTTGCTTTCTAAGAATCTGTATTTGATTGGTTGGATAGGATGACTATGTCTCAATCAATCTCAACAGCTGAAGAGTCCCATGCAAATCATGATGGCAGTTGATGCAGAGCAGAGACAGGAACTTGAGACCATGATACATGATCTAGAGGATGAAAACAGGTAACAAATATAGGTGTCTTTCTAAATGTTAGTGTGAATTAGATCTACAGGTAAGTAAAGCATGAAGTAAGTACACTGGTAATGAAAAAAAAAAAAGAATTTTTATTTTTACTGTTTTTCACAAGGATTCACTGTCTATGAACCTTTATATATATTTTTCTTTATGTATATCCTTTTGCATTTTAGAATATATTTATTACCTTCATCCATGGCGCATGGTAATCAGATTTGATTATTGCACCTACATGTATCAATACCTTTATTGGCTTATTAACTTTAATTGCACGTTTTTCATATTCTTGTTTTCTTCTATATCAAAATCACTTTTGTGTTATGTTTATTTGAGCTATTCTTCCTTTGTATTTACATCAGCACTGTGCCTCTGGTAGTCAGCGGGAAAGATAAAACTAAGTGTGGTTTTTATTACTTGCATCAGAACACCCTAGAACAAATGGTGATCATGTTTAATTATTTAGGGTAACTTATCCTTACTGCAGGAAATGTAGTTTAGATGATTCAGTACATGCCAGCATTCAGTGACCACAAACTGTTATTGCACTTTATAAAGTAATGCTTGTTTTAATTATTCCTGGTACATGTAGTTGATAACTTTAAGGTAATAAATGGTTTGATCATACGTTAAATTTATAATTGTCTTGGGGCAGGGGGCATGATTGTCTGCAGTGGTTGACAATAGAATGTGTGAATTAAAGATCATCTTCATCGTGTGTCATGCTTATAAAATTGTGCAGTCTTGGTTTCCCATTCTACGCAATCATCAGAGCCTCGGATTGGGTCTGTGTTCTTGTCCCATTTATGCCATGTGACCAAGCAATCCAGATAGCTATCTCTTTGCCTTCCTCTTCCGTTTTCCCTTTCCTCTTGCCCTTTTCCTCTTTTTTATCTGAAATTTTATTTATTAGGAATCTGTAAAGATGGTAGTCTGCCATTACTTTCCCTCTTGGCAGCGATAATACTGGTCAGTGACTGTAGCCATTCTCTCTATAAAGTTATCCTCAGTCAACCATCAAACATTTGAGACCATAACCAACAATCATTTGTCGGCTGCTTTCAAACTGAATCACGCATATGCTCGCATGGTTTCACACCATCCTGGCTGATGGTTAAACAGAAACTCCACCTTGCCCTAGGGTGTCCAGTAGACTAGTGGCGGGAAGGATGTGTCTTACATCTTTGCTAGGGATACCACCACCCCTTATATTTGTTTATACCTGTATCCAAATGTTGTGTTTTCATACAGATTATGAAAGCTCTCTGGCTGTTCTATTCATTAGTAAATGTTTCCTGTCACATTGTAATTAAACAGGTTTATTTTAATTATATTGTGGCTGTATTGGCCAAATGTGCCCACATATTTCCTGGTTCATTTTTATCACCACTTTGTCAGGTCTTTATATCTTTTCTTTCAACACAAAAGATCAGTCATATTATTGCAGGGAATTGAACCCCAGGCTGAGGTGTTGGTATGTGAGTGCACTAACCACAGTAATGTTGGCAGCTTAATTTAAGCTATTTCATTGGATGTTTTAATGGTGTAAAAAACTATTTCATTTGATATTTTTATCATGTTAACAACTATTTCTTTGGGTGTTTTAATGATGTGAAAAGCTATTTCATTGGATTTTCTAATGATATGAAAAGATATTTGATTGGATGTTATAATGATGCAAAGTAGATTTGTTCAGTGCTTTTATTGTTACTATATTTATGTTATGCTCGTTTCATCTGACATTATCCTACTGCCTGAATATTTTAATATCTGTACTTTCTTTTGTCCTTGCTTCTTAACCCACTGGTTATATATTTTCCAGAACATTGCAAGCAGAATATGATCGTCTTCGTCAAGTGGCACAGCAGAGAACTGAGAGCTCACCACGTATGTTGGGAGGTGATGAGGACACCAGTAACAGTAGTAGGGATGAGGAGATGTTGGCAGAGGCCAAGTTGTTGCGTCATCATAAAGGACGATTGGAGGCGCGAATGAGAGTGTTGGAGGACCATAACCAGCAGTTGGAGGCCCAGCTTGGAAGGCTGAAGCAGCTTTTGGACCAGGTGATTTAGCTTATTTGTTCAAGCGGTTAAAAAAAAAAAAACATATACTTCACCCTGGCAAAGATGTGAAAGTCTCAAATGTACATTGTATACTTTTATTAAAATCAAATTGTATACACTTTTATATCAATTAGATTGTTACACGTTTATATCATTTATATTGTATACACTTTTATATCAATTAGATTGTATACACTTTTATGTTTAGATTGTATACACTTTTATGTCAATTGTTATATATCATGCTATTTAACTCTTGTCCTCGTTATTTACTCTTATGCTTAGTATAGATAATCTGTGTTATACTTGTGGCAAAATGATTGTAGCAAGCAATGACAAAGAATTTCAAGACATCATAACTACTGAAAGTGAAAAAGAAAGGACTAAAACAAAACAACATAAAAGCAAAAGTTATGGTCAAGACCAAAGTTTAAAAAGCAACCAAAAAGGAATAATGCTGAAACAAGCAAAGAGATTCAGTTATCGAGGGTCTGTGATAGCAACAAATGCGACAAGTAACACAAAGATAACACTCAGAATAATCCAAGCAAATGCATTTCCTTCGGATAACATTCTTTGTAACATGTCCCTTCCTGTACATGGAATTCAAAAAATTAGTTTCAGGATGTTGCTTTCCATATAATGCCTGTGAATCTTGAACAGTAAATGATGATAGCCGAAAGAAATTAGAAGATTACAAAGGTGTGGTTTCATTATAGAATGCTGCAAATCCATGAACGGCTAAGAAGACCAATATCCAAAGTACTGCAAGAGGCCAGTTCAGAAATACATTTTTTTTTTCTTCTCGTTCTCTCACTTTGAACTCAAACGTAGTCCATGCACAGGCTGCTACCACTAGCGGCTGCCAATACAGGGGAGTGCACTTGACTAATGTTTGCATGTGGATTAGCTTTTACCTATTACCAGCTTTTACCTCTAGAAATACAGATAATACCATACATCAGAACAAGATGGCCGTCATGTTATTCTTCTCACATTGTGAGAGAAGAGGGTGTGGGAAAGTGTGTGACACCCAGGAAGATGGATGGTGTTAGAGACAGAGGTCAACAAAGCAGATGATGCTCAATGGTCAAACATATCAAGAACATATAGGACCATTGTCTGTGTAGAAACATGATTGCCTGCCCCACTCTGTTTGGCATAGGATGATAATGTTTTTATTTATTAGTATTGCCATATAATCTGTATGGTCGTGAGAAGAGAAAATTGGAACATATTGTAACAACTAGTCAGCTAAAAACAGCATTGATTGGTAGAAGATAACAATAAGGAAAACATGCTCTCTGAGTCTTGGCATGGACTGGTATAACTGACAAATAGTTATAAAGAATTGAGATTATGAAGCGGTATAATCGCTGACACCGGTCAGCAAGGTACTTGATGATTATTTCAAATAATGTTGCCAGACAATCTGTTTCTTTTTCTAAATTGCAGACTTCCCCGATCAAGCTTCCTCACCCCAGAGAGAGGCCATGTTTTTAAGATGCTCACATTTTATGTTAAAGACCCTTTCACACACCATGAAACATATTGGGTATAGGGTGCTGGCCTCATATTTGTATAGATCTATCAGCAGTCATGAGTGATATGGTCAATCTCATGCCTTAAGTCTCCACTTCCCAGGTCATTCAACAAATCTGCCCTAATTGTAATTTTAAAGCATGACCTACGGGCTGGATGGCAAGAATACTAAACACTGTACTACCATGGTTTCCATACAGTTTATATTTTTCAGTAAACAACAATTGCCTATAACAAAGTATATCACTCTGTCTTTTATGCAGCTGATCATACTGTTAGTTTTTTATGCTGTGCTTCTCTTTGATAATAGATCTAATAATGTTTTTCCCCCATAAATTAGCCTCAAGCTGACCATAGCTACCTTTCCTATGACTCATCTTCACGAACAACCCCTGTGACAACTCCATCATCATCTCAGAGTTCTCTCCCGACTGGGCCACCGAGGTATCGGTTAGCTCCACAAATGGAGTCCACACCACATGCTAATGGCCATTCTGGTAAGACTAGACAAAAACTACATTAATTGTGTCTTATTTGACTTATCGACGTGTTTTCTGATCTTGCTTATGTTTGTTAACCTTGCTTCAGACATTATCTGTAATTGCTAAGTAAACATGTTTCATTGTTTACTTCAGATAAATGTGATCATATCTTATTCAATGCACATCATTTCAAATTATTAAGCCCCTGGCATGAGGTTGTTTTTTTTTTTCATGTCTCTTCACCATGTTTTTGTTTCATGTCTCTTCACCATGTTTTTGTTTCATGTCTCTTCACCATAAATCTATCTTTGAGAATCTTGAACAATGAATAATGATAGTAGAAAGAAACTGGAGGCTACAGAGATGCAGTTTCTTCATAGAATGCTGCATATCCATGATCAGTTAAGAAGACCAATATCCAAAGTATTGCAAGAGGCCAGTTCAGAAATAATTTTTTTTGTCTCAGTAACTCTCTTCACCTCAGCATAAATTTGTGCACCACCATGCTTATGTGATGTAGTTTTTCCTGGGATGTCCTCTTTTGTTTATTTTGTTGCCCAGTTTTGTTCACCAGTATTTTCAGAGATGGGCCTCCATGTCTAATATTGTGACCAATCCAAGATAGCATTTTTTGGTATTGTGTTCAGTAATTGTCTATTGTTGTCTTCAGTGGGCATTTTAGATAAGTTGATAGGGAACTGTACTGATAATGTTATGAGCACAGTCGACCATGTGTTTGTCGCCTGCTAGTGAGGGGACAAGATTGGCCACCAATTCCTCCTTAAAAAGTCGCTTAAAAGTCGACAGGGTTGACTTCATTGCACCAGGTTTTATCCCATATGGCTCTGTCTCTTTCTGCAGCGTGGAAAGTGTCGCACAAAGCACAAACTCCGCAGCTCTAGCAACGACCCACAGGAGTCTCCGAAAAATTTTCGTGAACCGAAGGACGCAGCCTGGAATCGAACCCACAACCTTCAGAGCCCAAGTCAAACGGCTTTACCACTTCGCCACAGAGACTCCCTGTTCCTCCATGCAATGAAGCCTACAAAATATAATGGGCACTATAATCTTGCAGGTAGTAGGAAACTGCTACGGGACAAATTATATTATTATTATTACAGTGTCTTTAAGAAATGTCCCATTTCATCTCTTTCTTATGTTGAAGTGATCAAACTGTCTACCTTATGCTCTGAAAGCCATGAGCTTGTTTTCTGACTGCATCATTCAGACCACGAGTGCAGTTTTTTCTGGAGACCCTTGGTCACTAGAGCTACAGCGTTTGAATTGTGTGTGATGCTCTGAGCAGGCGGCTTGCCAATCTGCAGAAAGAGACCAAGCCAGATGGAGTCAATGAAGTGAAATTAAGCCAATCCTCTTGCCTTTAATCTTTTTACCATTTTTCATCTCTTTTATATCCAGCTTATTCTTTGCTTCCTACCCCGAGCAATTGTTTTTTTTTTCTCTCTCTAGCTTTGAACTCAAGCATAGTCCATACATACTAATTCTAGTAGTGCTGGACTGAATTTTGCTTGTGGATTAGCTTTACCTATTAACAGCGTCCCTCGCCATCAGGCGAACCTATTATGGCTTCAGAGGTACTTGTAATTAACATCCCCAAGTCAAGGACGATAGGTCAACATTTTAGTTCAACTGGATTGAACCCCTTACCTCGATATCAGCACACTAGATGTGTAAGAACACATGTTCTTATCCATGCGGCCACACTGACCTACAATTGTATTTCAAGTCTGCTAACTGTTGTGAATAAATTATTCTAATTTATTTCAGGATTTGGTGAAGACCTGGACCTGAGTGGATTTGTTACGGAAATAAACAGCCCCCCTCACTATAGTGCTATAAAAGCTAGAGGTATGTCAGAGGCAGGTTCAATATTTCATTTGTCATTTATGACTCTTAAGGTTTTCACTAACATTAATATCATGAGAAGAACAAAAATACACTTACTGAAAAGATGTAGATGGTCTGTTTTTCTGTGTGGATGTGAATGCTAGACAATGAGTAAATGAAATGGTAAAGAAACTGGAGAGCTGACAAGATTGGACACTGAGTAAATTAAATGGTAAAGAAACTGGAGAGCTGACAAGATTGGACAATGAGAAAATGAAATGGTAAAGAAACTGGAGAGCTGACAAGATTGGACACTGAGTAAATGAAATGGTAAAGAAACTGGAGAGCTGACAAGATTGGACAATGAGAAAATGAAATGATAAAGAAACTGGAGAGCTGACAAGATTGGACAATGAGTAAATGAAATGGTAAAGAAACTGGAGAGCTGATGTGCTAGCAAAGTTGATAGGGAGCTGTGCTGGTAATGTCATGATCATGATGGGAAAAGGTTCTTATTCTGAGCTCATTGTCAACGGAACTGAGGGGAAAGTTTAGCCATCTATTTCTCCATGCATTCAGGCTTACAAAATGTGATGACATTGTCACGTCACAAACACATACCAGCAAACTGCTTCAGGACACATTATTATTATTATTATTATTATTATTATTATTATTATTAAAGAAACTTGAGGCTGTTTAGATGTGTTTTTTTTTTTTAATTTAGATGATGAATGAATCATCAAAAAACAAGAAGTAGATTGTGAGCTTTACAAAATGGCTAAAGTCCTCGTCAGTACAGAATAAACAAACACAAACTGACACAGCCACATGAAAAACATTACATGAAAGTTTAAATATAACAGTTACTTATCTGTATCCTTGTTGTGGCTGGATATGTCTTTCAGTCGATCAGCATGTGATTACAATCTTTTTTTTATTGAGACAAATGTTGAGAATGTCGTAGACGGAGAAGGAAACAAATGTTGAGGTATTGAAAGCTGCAGGTGTTACATGATCACTCAACAAAACCGTTAGGAAAAGACAAATGAAATTTTGATGGCTAATCAAGAGATGAGGGGGAATAGAGAAATTAGCCTCGTGTAGGAAAATACTGGGTAAGAAAGTCACTGGGAGTCTGCGTATATTAAATATATGATTGACTATATATGGGCATGAGAGAGAGAGAGAGTGAATGATTTAGTGTTTGTGAATTGGTATATGTGTGTGGGTATGTAAGGAGTACTTGTGTATTTGCATGTGTGTATGTGTCAATCATGTGTGTATGAGAAGGAGTGTATGTGTATGCCTTGCTGTATGTATGAATGAGGATATATGGGTGTGTGAGAGAGAAAGAGAGAGCGTGTGTGAGTGGGTGGGTATGTATGTAAACTTTTGTTAGTGAGTTTGTAATTCTGAGTATATGTGTATGTGAGAGAGTGTGTATGTGTGTGTTATTGAGTGAGTGCATAAGTGTGAGAGTTTGTGTAAATGATGTATGGATGTGTTTATGAATGTACATGTGTCTGCCTGCCTGTCTCATAACATGGTAATATGCATTGTTTATATTTACAACATTAATTTGACAATTATTATTTTTTCCTATGTGAATGCAACAATAGAGAATTAATGAAAGAAAGATGAGTGATTGGAAGGGCCAGATGTAAGACAGGCCTGCGTGTCCAATTTGTGACCCTTTAAAAATAAAGTTTGTTTGCTCTCTCTCTTGCTCTCGCTCTCTCTCTCTCTCTCTCTCTCTCTCTCTCTCTCTCTCTCTCTCTCTCTCTCTCTCTCTCTCTCTCTCTCTCTCTCCCTCCCTCTCTCTCTCCCTCCCTCCCTCCCTCCCTCCCTCCCTCCCTCCCTCCCTCAGTTTTATTCAGCTGCTAGCATTTCATACTTATTGTTTGTTTCTGTGTTGAAACATTTTCTAGGTGGCAGCAACATTGGTGACCTCTTTCATTCAGCAGGAGAAGTAGGCCAGGCAGTCGGCTCCTTAGTCACTGTCATGACAGATGAAGATGGAGTGACACAAAACAGCAACGACAGCACTGCCATCAAGCATACAGAAAGGCTCTGATTCTGTTCACACAGGCCACAGAGTTTTCTAGAATATTATGTTTTTTATCAATTCCACAATGTAATTATGCTGTGTATATCTATAAAAGAAGTCATGTTGAAAATGTCGTATTTTGCGCTTTTCATAGATATAACAGTTACCTTATGGTTGTGCTGTACGCCAGATTTTGTTTTCATCTTGCCACTTTGGCATGAAAGTTGATCATCTGCAGTGAGCATCCAGTTGACAGTTTATTATGTCACTTGTTTTGTTTATTGAAGCTAACATGTTTTGTTCCTATTTCTCCGTTATGTTTATAAACAGTTTATTTAGAAATTGTGTTTTTTGTCAACCCAGTGCTTCCTTAGTGTAAGTTGCTGCTGAAACAGTTTCTATTTGTTTCAGAGGCAGTTCCTGCATTGATCCATATTAGACAGTTTGCAGTAGATATAACTATATATGTTTATAACTGTTTGTGCATCAGATATAACGGTTATATTTTGAGCCTTACAGTTTATGTTTCTGATGTAACAGTTCTGCTAATATCTCAAGTATCTTTGTGTATTTTAATATATATTCTGAGATTGAATCAGGAAAACCAGCATTATGTTGTATATTTCCTGTTCAGATCATAATTTATTGTCAGAGCAATTATGTTTTGACATATTTAATTCCTCTTATCATACTCAAAGACAATGTACGATAATTCATTCAAAGATAACCGGAAAATAAGATCCAACGTTGATCTGTGTTTTATTGTCTATTATGAAAATGTTTGCATGTATTTGTTTCTTTGAAATTCTTGTATTCAAAGGTAAGAGTTATGACACTGATGAGTTAGTTATCACTCTTCCTTAATGATCAATTTAATGTATGTGTTTGTTTTTTGTCACCATTCTTCCTTAACAATCATTATAATGTATGTGTTTCTGTCAAATGTCACAAATTTTCAAGTGCCTGAGGAAGTTAAGTGAAAACTTGAATGAACTCTTTTTTTTCTTCTTTCTTTTTATATTGTTAATTTTTTGTTCAGAATTGATTCACATATTTGTTTGTCAATTTCTGTATTTAAAATAGTTCAGTATTCCATAAATAATTTAGTTTTGTTTTTTTCTTTACTGTCTGTGAACCTGCCTATTATTTGGACCTATTATATTTTGTATGACATTTGTTTACATTCTAAGAAGATAATTCTTTTGCCTTGTTTTTCATAAATTGCTCAGACATGATTAGTTAACTGTCTGGTTGACTACCATGCAAATAACACTTTCATTCAACAGCCATTTTCATTGAAATGAGAGTATTTTCCCCTTTGTTCATCCTACAGCTTTCTCTTGGGGTAAACTATCCACTTGCGTATATTATAAGGCAGCACAAGCTATACTGATCAGTGTTAAAGCTCTGTATGGTTTCTTCAGTATGACTTACAATGTCCTCATCATTGCTTACACAGTTAACCGCCAGAATTACTCATTAGAGCTGCCTTTATTATTATTGTCATGATATAGTCATAAATATTGTGTTCCTGAATCCTTACTTTTGTCCTGCATAGATATTTGTTTCATTGTATGAAGACAGTAGTCAAATGTGTTCAGACTTACTTTACCGAGTTTTAAAACAAAAATTCTGGAAGCTATTGCAGTGTAAAGCTGTCAATTATATTTGGGAGTTTAAAATTTTGTCTAAATGTGAAAATAACCAGCCAGAGGAAAGGCAATATATAAAACAGTAGATGAAAGAAGTAAAACCAAGGTCAAAGACTGTTGAAATCAGACAGGAGGTTCTTGGTTTTCAATCCCAACATATTTTAGTTAAGTAGAAACCTATATTTGCCTTCTGCCAACTATAACTTGTTTATATTTGCTTTCGCTATGTTAAAAGCGTCACTGAATTTGGTAAGCTTTTACATTTTTTTTTTTTTTTTTTCAGTAGGAAATATATCACCAAATTATTTGTCTTGCTATTTTTAAGATGACTTCACTAATAACAGACTGCCAGACTTTGGTCAATTTTACATGTTTTGTAATATTCATAATAAATGATATTAATGTCAGAAAGTAAGCATGTAATTGATATGAGGTCAAATTAAACTACAAATTATCCGACACAATCACCTGTTATAATTTGTTTTTCTTGCGCATGTTTGTTTATTTGAAACAATTACAATAAGCAGACAAACTGAGAAACAACATGATGGTAGCAGAAAGAAGGCAGCTCTATGAGAAACAGGTGAAGCTACATATTTGATAAATTGGATATCAAAATGTCAAGATATTTTGCACGTGTTTTGGAAGTGGCAAATTTGATGTGGAAAATGGCAGAGAGATAGATACTTACATGGTTTGGTCATATACTTATGTATCATCTTCAAGTGCTCTGCCAGCTGGCATAGGCGTTCATGGCTCTCCACAGATCTCGGTCTTTAGTGTTCTGGATCAATTCTGCTGATAATATTCCTCCATGCCACCATCTCAACCCATCCAGCATCATTTCTATCGGTCTGCCTCTCTTCCCCTCAATCTCTCCAATGCCCCTCTTCTCATCACATGACCAAAGAAAGCTGTTTGTCTCTTTCTTATTGTTGTATATAGTGTTCTGTGTATGGTTTGATGAAATACATGGTTTGGTCAAATCACATAATAGAACCAAAGAGAGAATCAATAGAGATGAATTATTCTTACCTCACAAACCAGTGTGGTGCCTGATGATGATACCACTATATATACTAGTGTGGTGCCTGATAATGATTTTACCCCACATACCAACTTCTATTTGCAGACGATCTGTGCCTGTTTTATAGCGACGAGGGCAGACTGCAAAATCATATTAATAATCTGAGTTCAATATGCAGGAGATACAATATGAGTATAAACACAGCCAAAACCAAAGTAATGCGAGTTAGCAGATCGCCGAGCCCACTAAACATACAGGTAAATAGCACAACTCTGAAACAAGTTAAAGAATTCAAATATCTTGGAAGTATGATCACAGAAGATGGCAGATTGGATAGAGAAATCGAAATCAGATGTCAAAAAGCTAGTGCACTCTTACATTTCAACTATCACCCTTATTGAAACGTCCTAATATACCCATGTCCGCAAAACGACAGATAATAAACAGCAAATTCACACCAACCCTATGCTACCAATCTCAAACTTGGACTTTATCCAAATTACACCTTCACAAAATCAACACCTGCGAAATGAGATGCCTGAGGAGAGCTGCCAACTTAACAATCCAAGACCGAGTAAGAAATGCTATTATCAGACAGACTGTGGGATCAACACCTTGTGCCACATTTATTGAATGACAGAAGATCAAGTGGTTTGGCCATGTCGTTAGAATGCAACATCAGCAACTACCATCACTGGCCTTACATCAAAGATCATTTGCGACGAGACCAAGAGGACGTCCAGGAAGAAAATGGATTGATGACATTAAAGACATTGTACAACCATACGGAATAACACTATCCAGTGCCGCCCACCGGGTGCTGGAGTGCAAATTAAACCTCCCCACGACGCTTGACGGCAGAAGTGGAAGATGATGATGATTACGGTGACGACGACCAACTTTATACCTGATGATGATATTACCCCACATACCAGCTTGTTGCCTGTTGATGATATTACCACATGTACCAGCTTGGTTCATGATGATGGTGATATTTCCACATGTACCAGCTTGGTTCATGATGATCATATGATCCACATGTACCAGCTTGGCTCATGATGATGGTGATATTTCCACATGTACCAACTTGGTTCATGATGATGGTGATATTTCCACATGTACCAGCTTGGTTCATGATGATGGTGATATTTCCACATGTAAAAGCTTGGTTCATGATGATGGTGATATTTCCACATGTACCAGCTTGGTTCATGATGATGGTGATGTTTCCACGTGTACCAGCTTGGTTCATGATGATGGTGATGTTTCCACGTGTACCAGCTTGGTTCATGATGATGGTGATGTTTCCACATGTACCAGCTTGGTTCATGATGATGGTGATATTTCCACATGTACCAGCTTGGTTCATGATGATGGTGATATTTCCACATGTACCAGCTTGTTGCCTGTTGATGATATTACCACATGTACCAGCTTGGTTCATGATGATGGTGATATTTCCACATGTACCAGCTTGGTTCATGATGATGGTGATATTTCCACATGTACCAGCTTGGTTCATGATGATGGTGATGTTTCCACGTGTACCAGCTTGGTTCATGATGATGGTGATGTTTCCACGTGTACCAGCTTGGTTCATGATGATGGTGATGTTTCCACATGTACCAGCTTGGTTCATGATGATGGTGATATTTCCACATGTACCAGCTTGGTTCATGATGATGGTGATATTTCCACATGTACCAGCTTGGTACTACGACCTCCAGCATGAGAATGGAGGTGGAAGAAGTAACAGCGACATTCTGTTGGTTAGAGGAGATAACTGTAACACATGCTGTATTCATCACGGACTCAAGAAGTAGTATGCTTAGTAAGGCGGAGAAAGGAATGTTTTGTGTGGAACGGCTCACCTCAGTTTAGAGGTCACAGATTGTGAGACTTACATAGATTTTTTGCCCTGGCCATGTGGGAGTACGGGGGAATTAACAGGCAAACAGGGAATGCACTTTTTGGTGGTATATTACCTATGGACAAGGGAGAGGTGGTCGTTCGCCTTTGAACCAGCATAATTATGGCGCAGAAATCCAGGCAATCAAGATAGAGAGAGATTACTAAATACCAACCACGGTACACACACAGCCGGTGGTTCTATTGGCAGATACAAAATCAGTACTTGAGGCCTGGGAAATTGTCAGTACCATGGACACTACTTTCTGAACTTAGTAGTCGGCATAAGGTCACTGTACAGTGAATACCATCCCAATGTGGAGTACCTGAAAACGAGAGAGCTGATGGATTGGCTAAGGAATGAGCAACAGAAGAACATCCTGGTGTACTAGTTACATACCACCAAAAGAGAATGATCAAATCCGTCACGTCAGAAAGCCACCAAAACATGCTCAAGACGACTATCACCTTATGCTTGCTTGCTTGTGTTCGTTGGCTTGAGCTCCAACGCGAAGTCCTGTATGTCGGATGAAGGCATCCTGTTGTCCAACATCAGTTTGATGTCATACAGGACTTTAGTATCCGTTGTCCCATGTCTGGCTTATTGGTGTGCAGACTGGTGGTTCCTCGCCGTACAGGCAGACACTCTCCGACTTCGGAGGAATCGGCGATCCTACTGACTTTAGCCAGGACCCCGAAGGGACCTGTTGCCCAGGACGCTCGACGAGGACGCGTCAATAGGTCTTGGCCAGTATATAACCCGGCTCTAGTGCCTTAGAAACACCTCATGCGTCCCACTACCACCTTATGAACAGACCGGAACAAATCATTATTCTGCGCCTCAGAACAGGACATAATAGATTACGCAACCACATGTATGCAAAATTCAAGATTGGCAAATCAGTCAGTGTCCACGTGAGGATTGGCTCCTCAGACAGCAGATCACATACTCCAAGACTGCCCGAGATATGACATATATAGGAAACCCTTCTGGCCTAGAGCCACAACAATGGAAGATAAACCACTGAGTGAACTAACAAAAAAACCCGTGAAGTTCATACAAGAGACAACATTGCAGCTATAGACAAATTTCAAGCGAACGAACGAAGAAGAAATCAGCGTACAATGCCCCTTTACTTCCATGTGGTAGTTCTGCGACAAGCTCATTGATGAAGATTAGTAAAAGTGTGGGGGACAGGACTACACTCTGAGGAACACCGTGACGCAGTAGTACTTTCTTGTTTTCGAGTCTGTATGTCTGTACTCAGGCTCTTCTGTTGTGCAAGTATGCTTTCACCCATTTGTACATTCTTCCATTCACTTTATAAATTCTCAGTTTCTTCATCAGACTTTCTTTCCAGACTTGGTCAACGGCATTCTTTAGATCTATCGATACCACAAGCACAAATATCTTCTCTTTGAATGCATGCTCAATTTCTTGAGAGAGGTAGGTTGCCTGATCTCCCGTAGAGTAGCACTGCCTAAAGCTAGCCTGCTGTGGCACAAGAAGGTTTTCACGTTCAATGTACCACTGCAGTCTGTGATTGATGATGCGCTCCATTGTTTTACAGACAGCTGGTAAGGCTACTTGGTCTGTAGCTGGTGAGGCTAACTGGTCTGTAGCTGTAGCTAGGTGTCTTCCTCCTGTTGAGTTTTCGAACCCTCTGCCAGCATAAAGACAATGTTTTACTGCTGTTTGCACTTGTCCCACAAATTTGCGGCTGTGTGCCTACCCAAACGCCACCTTGCCCCGGGGAGGCGACGCCATGCAGCTTGTAAATCGTGGTTTATATACTTCTTTCCTCGGGCTGTTTTGTCCCTATCGCCACCACTGCAACTGCGGTTCGCTATACCATTTTGGACGCTCTTACCGCCATGTTGCCTTCTTCACTTCGCAGCCCGTTCATGGCTGAAGGAACAGCATTCTTGCACATGGAGAAGCTATTTCTTCCTTGAACTATTTACATATTGTTTGCTAACTGGATCCTTCCGCCGCTCTTCCTCTACTGTATAGCACAGTTTCTTGCACTACCGCCAGCGGCTGTCGTTGCTTGAATGCAGAATTCATTCATTCATTCAGTAGCATGTCCATTGCAGAACCTCGCTCCCATAACAACCTTCCGGAAAACCTCTCGATCATAAGCAAGATGTCCCGCATCCGATACACCCATCTGGAGATCATCCGCCACATCCTGCATCCATCTTCTCTTTGGCCTTCCTCTTCCTCTCTTCCCAGACATATATCCCTCCATTATTGTTCTCTCCAAACTTAACTTTCGTGACGTTTCAAGTTACCAAAATATTTCAATTTTCTGTGTTTTATCGTCTTTAATAGCCAACCTTCTTCAATATTCAGCTCTTGAAGTGCGGATACATTTGTTCTTTCCTTCATCCAAGATATTCTTAGAACTCGTCTATAACATTTATATCCAAAGGCATTTATGCGCTGTTCAGCTTTTTAGTAAATGCGCATGTCTCACAAGCATATGTTACAATGGGAGATATGCATACTCTTAAAAATCTGATTTTTGTAGTTCTGTCTGTCACTCTCCACAATTTATTCAGTTGCTTTAGTCTGTGAAGAGCAATAGCTGTTCGTCTTTTAACTTCTTTTTATTGTGCCACTATTGTTGGCAATCAATGACTCAAGATATTCAAACTTTTTCACCACCTCCAATTTTTCCTCATAAATAACATGTATTTCTTTCTCCATAGTAGTTTTATCTGTATGCATTATCTTTGATTTTGCTGCGTTCAGATATAAGTTGTGATATTCACTATTCAATTGGGTTGAGGTTATTAGGTTTGATGATTGTTAAGGTTTCTTGGCACGTTTTGCAGACGGTACGGGGGAGTCAATAAGTAAGTCACAAATGACTGTAGAAAAATAAATATGATTGATAACAACTTGAAACCAGTTTATTTTTATACATGCACTGTCCCTTTATTTCTCATCTTAATTTCCACCATCATTGATGCACTTATCCTATCGTTTTATCAGGCCTCCCAAATCGGCTGCATAGAACTGCGTGCTCTGTTTTCTAAACTTGACATTCAACCTCGGCGTCATTCGCGAAATTTCTCCCGCCAAGGTGGGTTTTCAGTGGACCAAAAAGGTGGAAATCGCTAGGGGCTAAGTCGGGGCTGTAAGGTGGACGTTACTCGCCTGTCACCTCTAATCATCGCCTCTACCCGCTGCACGGATGCTTCTGTTGCAATCTCAACAGGGCGACCAGGTTGGATTTCATCAACAATTTTAGAATGTCCTTGAGAAAATTTTCTACCCAGCTATGCATCGCTTTACGGGACAAACATTTATCAGCATAAACAGGAAGCATTTCCTTATGAATGTCCTTTGCAGGCAGTCCTTTTGCCCACACAACAACAAAAAAATACACAACAACACGTTGCTCTTTGGTTGTACACTCCGTAAGTACAGTGGCCATTTTGTTTATGAGCTGCGCATGCGCATGAGACACCTAGCGCCACCTGACAACGGTAATATAAAGTCGTGTAATGACACCTGTAGAAAACACCAACTACATTTTCCTGACATCCCACAGAATTGTGTGACTTACATTTTCGTATTGGCAGGCACTCGTAGTTTACCATTGCTTTTCTTCTGGGCAGTGACTGTAGTAGCCGGTGGCCATGGCCATTGTCTCAGCTAATGAGGATCATCTGCCTATCGCCGCAGAGTGCAGACCATAACCAACAACAAAATGTCGGCTGCTCTCACACTTCTATCCACCACCTGCTTCCACAGCTTCACGTAATCCTGATTGGTGTGAGGGGGGGGGGGGGTGCTAAATGGATACTCCGCCTTGCCCAAGGGTGTCCCGTAGATTAACGGAAGGAAAGGATGCGCCTTACATCTCCTTTGATAGGGGATACCCCCTACCCCGCTAACCGATGACTGCAGAAGCAGGACTTAAAATTACATTCGTCTTAGTGGTCGCTACATCGTGGTGTGGACCAGTCCACAGCTTTCATGGCTCACGTCTACCGCTCATTCTTGACAGTATGGCTATTTGAATCGGTACGAGATAAAGACTGGTTTAGTCTCGTTTAGGTTGTTAGAGACTGCTTAGACTTTGCTCTAAAGGCACAGTTGAGTTAAGAACCGACATCACTGCACTCAGGACATTCCCATACGCGTTCCGTCCCCTCGTTCAACAGCCAGCGAAGCGTCATATTGCTTATTGGTTTGAAAGTTTTCCTGGTCTTCCCTCTCAATTTTGAGATTCGTCCAGAACCCCAGCCAATTTTCCACTACATCATTCTCTCCACATATGGGTTCTCAATCTGTTTCCCCGCTTCCTCCACTTGGTCCCACGGGCTCCCGACTCGTGTCCATAGGTAATCTACCACCGAGAGGTGCATTCCCTACCAGCCTATCAGCCTGTTAATTCCCCCTCACTCCCACATGACCAGGGCAGAAAATCCATACAATTATCATAATCTATGACCTCTGAACTTTCTCCGTAATCCCACATATTCTCGTAACGTAACCTGCGCGAGAATCGGTAGCGGTTCTCGCTGCGTTTGTAACTTACGGGGTATGTAAGCCGGTCGCGCTGAAAGCAATGGCAAACTACTGAGCGTAATCTTGCCTAGTACATCAACAGCAGCTGAAAATGCTGATGTTGACTGCAACGTCCTGTAGGGGATATGCCCAAAAAAAATGACCTTTTAAGCGTGGCAAGCTATTCTACATGAAACATTCCTTTCTCCACCTTACTAAGCATACTATGTGAGACCTAACGAATACAATGTGTGTTGCAGGGGTCTCCTCCAACCGTCGGAAGGCTGCTGTTACTGCTTTCACCTCCATTCTCATGCTGGAGGTCGTAGTCGCAAATGCCAGACTCTCCTTCTTCAAGCAGCGTCCATTAAAGGCAGAGGCACGGATCATGACAGAACTAGTCATGCGGTGGGCACCAGCTCATTGTAGTATCCCTAGAAATGAAAAGACAGACGGGCTAGTAAAAGGTGGGGGGGGGGGGGGGGAGAGAGACCTAAAGCAGAATTATTCATGCGGGAATTTTAAAGAGGTAAAAACACTATTAAAGCAGTCTATGATAACTAAATGAAGTAAAGAAAATGAAAACTGCACGCTACAGCACGACATAATAAAAGAGCTTAGCAGAAACATGTAGTTCTGAATATTCACCCGGAAAAGGCGGCTGTTTTGTGGTGCTCTCTGGACAACAAGATTGTGAGAGCTGATGTCCCAAGCCTCACGATAGATGGTAGAAGCGTCAACAGAGAGAAAAAACTGAAGTATCTGGGAACCACATTTGAAAGGAGTCTGTCCTTCAAGGACTATGTGGAGACGGTTGTGACAAGGTCTCAAAAGGGACTCAGTGTACTTAAAACTATGGCTGCAATGGACAAAGAGCAGAGAATGCTTTTCACACTATACCAGCACTTGATCCTCTCAGTGATTGATTATGGACTAGGACTGCTCACTGTCTCAAAGAGTCAGCTTGTGAAATTAGAGCGCATACGGAATGAGGCTATGCGAGTTATTCTGGGATGCACCAGAGATACCCCAGTAGTGTGTATGCGTTACATCCTTGGTCTGCCGACTGTTGCTGGTAGGCTCAAGGTGACGCAGACAAAGGCATACCTCAGAGTAGCTGCAGACACAGATCACCCGTTGCATGAGGCACTGGACGCCGTTAAGGGTCAGCGACTGATAAGAGGGAAATCACGGATGGCTCAGGCGGAGGATACGATCAGACAGGTGTGCCCCTTGGAGAATATAGGGCGAGGAGAGGAGTGGGTCATAGTGCCAGCGGAGCAGTCAGACTTGTGCAGAGTTATAATCACATTGAGCCGGGAGTGCAGGGAGTGGCCAGCAGGGGCCACGGAAGTGGAAATCCAGCAACTAATTCAGGATAATGCACGCTCGGGTGATGTGATTATCTACACAGATGGGTCGGTTTTGAAAGGTAGGAGAAGTGCCTGAGGGTTCTTAGCAAAAGCTAATGGTCGACGTTTGGTGCAGGAGAGCCTGGCATATGATACCACAACATCTAGCTTAAGAATGGAGGTGGAGGCGGTCAGTGCAGCTTTCCGCTGGATCGAGAATACGACACACACACACACATCGTGATTGTAACTGACTCAGAAAGCATGCTGAGGAAGGTGAGGACAGGGAAGCTTCGGGCAGAGTGGCTTGCTTCGCTTCGGAGGTCACGGGTGGCAAGCATCGCCTGGATCTTTTCTCCGGGGCATGCCGGTGTGCTGTGGAATGAACAGGCAGACAGATTGGCTGGCTCTGCAAAACTTGGTGGAGTATTGATGCATGACAAGGCAGGCGTGGTTGCGGCCTTATGGGAGCACGCGTACACCTCGGAGGAGCAAATGGATCACCATGGTCTGGCGAGAATGAGACAGCGTGGAGTGACAAGGGGATTTAGCCGAAGCTCGACGCTCAGAGGAAAGGCGAGACGGACATATAATCAGATTGCTACTGGTACTATTGGTGTTGGAACTCTTCGCTGGCTGCTGAGGATTGGGACTGAGCGCTTATGGTAATGTCCCTAATGCTGTGATGTCGGTTCCTAAATCAATCAATCAACCAATCAACCAATCAATCAATCAATCAACCAATCAATCAATCAATCACTCCTGAATATTCAGACTCATAACAAGACGTTGTAGATTCAGAGCACACCTTCATCGAATGGGGTCTCCCTAAACTCTGCCACTTTTCAAATTTGTAGCACTAAAGTAAATCCCACAGCGTATCCTACAATTTTACCAGACAGCGAGAAGAAATCTGGCCCACAGAAGCGACCACTCGAGGCCAACTCTTGAGGGCGAACCATCCTGTTTGACCTCTGCGTAAAAGACGCATAGCAAATGTGCTGATAGCTTAAAGATAAAGATTGCTTCGATGCATTCCATCTATCATTCCAATTGCTCTTTGCCAAAATGAGGCTTTTCACGCAGCCTCGTTTAGTCGTTTCAGAGTTTGTTTGTTTTTTCACTGTCTTTTCAGATGCAGCCGTTCAAGCACATCGTTTACGGAATTGGAAATGGAAACCTGACCACTTGGGACTACCAGATAGTTAGTTGGTTATCTGTTGGGGTACCATCCTTGTACTTAGGACAAATCTATAGGTGCTCAAATCCCTCCACACACCCCCCCCCCCCCCCCCCCACACACACACACACCGCAAACACATGCATTGGCGTCCGGTGGCTAATAGTGCCAGTTCTGGGTTGGTTGAATAAGCCTCTCTTTGTCACGATGTGCCTCTCATGTCTGGCCTGGCCAGTTCTCACTCCCGAGTCTCTCATTGTGGATTCTCTGGCGTCAAAGTCCTCTCTCCTCTCTCTAAGGGTATTAATATCATCGGCACGATCCATGGGCTAGCCATCTGCAGGGAATGTAGAGCCAACAAACGTATCATTTCGTTCATTTCCCCCAACTCCCGTATGTCCCTGAACAAAGATGAAGATGACTCTACGTGCAACAGACTTCCAGCAGCGATTCAATCCACCGTCTACTTACAGAACCCGCCTCTAGCTTTCGGAGCATGCTCATTGAATCACTTAGTTCACAAACGGTGACATAGTTCTGTGATTGCAGCCACATGAAAGACTGTGTTACTGCCATCACCTCCTTCGTTATGCTGCTTGTGGTCATAGAGTGGGCACCACTGACTTTCTGAATGGTTCAGCCCACTGAACGTGCCGTGAATGCCTAGGTATATAATCTATACTATAGATAAGTACACCGGGACAACCTCTACGGCGAATAGTCCGACTACGTAACCGTTCTGTACTATACTGGCGACGAGGTTGCTATACTTTTTCATCTTGAAGATGTACTGCTTCTCGATTCTACGTTTAATGATAAACCCTTCTCGATCTCCTCATCTACCGTGTTTATACAGTTCATAAATAAATACGCACGTATTGTTGGGGCTCATAGAATTGGGGGAAAGAATTACTCAATTAGACTAGAGGACAGTTTAGAATTGTTTACTGACGTCTTTCTGATTGCTATTGAAACTGTTATTTGCATTTCTCGGAATATCATTTTGTCCTCAGAGTTTAGTTTTATTTCTTTGTAACTTCATTTATTCAATTGAAACTATTAATGTAAACTGCTTAGAACTATATGAAAACTCAATGAAACTAATCTGTTTGTTTTCGCCGGATAAAAGACTGCATGGTTGTTTCAGTTTATGTTTTGTATCGTAACATGTGACATGTTTTTATGTAGTCTAGATCGTTCCCACAAAGCACCAGTACATAACACTGTTCTACAGGAAAAGATGGAGATTTAGTTATTATTGTTAGTGCGAATGATCGAGATAATATTATTACGTAAGTCGCTGACAGCTTCGGTGTGCGTTATATGTCAACCATATTCGAATAGAATCAATACAGAAACAGAATGTAGCAATGTTTTGGACATTTTCAAGAGAAGGAGAAAACTTCGCTTTTGAAAAAATATTAATTTAAGTTTTTATATTTTGTAGAGAAGAGTTAGAGACTTGGACTTACGTAAGTTAAAGACGAGACAGGCTTTCTAATTTCTTTGCCTTTTAAAATCGAAGTCACTTCGTAGTTTTGTTTACAACTAACGGAATTACACTTCTGTGAATTTCAAAGATGCATAGTCTCTCGCAGCAAATGTGAACGGTTTATTACGTTGTTTGTACTGATCAGTACAGTAGCACACTGCTTCGTAACTGGTGTGAGTGATCCCCACCCCCACAACACACAATACTTTAGCCTATTATCTATTATTAGCACCAATATTTGAAATTTCAAATTCCGCCACTCACAGCAATCATGAGCAGCCTCTTTTACGTTTTATATCATTTCAAAGGTGCATCCTTTTAAAATTAATTTCCCCAATACACATCATCATCATCAAGTGTTATGCCGGCTGGCGTAGGGGTTCATGCCTTTCCACAGATCTCAGTCTTTGGTGTTCTGGATCAGCTCTGCTGATGATATTCCTCCATGCCACTGTCTCAATCCATCCAGCATCATTTCTCTTGGTCTGCTTCTCTCCCCCTCGATCTTTCCAGTTGTCATGATGTTATTTAATGCCTCTCTACTCATCACATGACCAAAGAAAGCTGTTTGTCTCTTTCTTATTGTTGTATATAATAATGTTCTAGGTAGATATGCTGGTCATGATTTTGGTTTTGGATCACAGAATCGGAGTAAATACTATAGCATTGCTAAACTTAGCCTGTTTCAGGCAGTCATTGTTAGTTACTCTGGCAGTCCAAGTAATTCGCAACATTCGTCTCAGGAACCACATCTCTGTTGCTTCTAATGTTTTCTTAATTTGTTCATTTACATTTCAAGATTCACTGCCATACAGCAAAACTGGTTCTAAATAGCATTACATCACTCTCTTTCTTACATTCAATGATAATGACTTATTGCATAAGATACTCTTCATTTTCTGAAATGAAGCTTTTGCTTGCCCTATTCTGCTCTTAATATTTTGTTGTACATCTTCCATCAGATGTTATAAATGCCCCTAGGTATTTAAAATTATCCGCTTGGTTAAGAATTTTCCCTTCTATTTCTATGTCTCATTTTGGTGTCATCATCAATGCACATAGAAAATCTAATTAGTAATCTTCAAAAGTCGCTTAAATGTCCGGAAAGCATCGCACAAAGCACGAACTCCGTAGCTCTAGCGACAACCCACAGGAGTCTCTGAAAAATTTCACTCGTGAACCGAAGGACGCGGTCCGGAATCAGACCCACAACCTTCGGAGCCTGAGTCAGACGGCTTGACCACTTCGCCACGGAGACTCTAATTAGTAATCTTATAGATACTCTCTTATTAATGAAAGTATTACAAGTCAAGTTCATAATGATCATGTTTACTAACATGTTAAAGGTTTCATAAAGTAAAAGGAATCAAATCCTGTACCATGTGCTTTGAAATATGTTAAAACATTTGATGTTAGGCACCTTCAACATACCAGCTAATGAAAAGGCAGATTCGCCAAAGAGAAAAGAATACAACAGCAAAATAATGAGCTCCTAAGTCATACCCTGAGGCTCTTACAGAGATCTCTACAATTGAAGAGTAAAATAAATTTGATGTTCTTCCTATTTTCAAGGTGTTTAAACAAATATTTTGTGCTTTAACTGTCTCAATTTCCAGTTCTTAAATAATAAAGCAAAAAGACAAGCTGTCTCATTGTGTCTCAGGATTCTAAATGACACATCAAACTCAGGTGTAAGCATTTATTCTTTTTTTATTTATTTTGTTTTAAATATCTCCTCTTCTGCCTTTCTACCCAATAAAACAGTGTAGCTTACTTCAAGTTGGAGATACAACAAAGGTGAGACATTTTAAATGGTAAGGTGTGGGGTAGGGATATCCCCTAACATATGAGAAGTAAGGCATATCCTTCTCCTCGCTAGCCTATGGGACACCCTTGGGCAGGGTGTAGTATCCTTTTAACCTCCTGCCTACTGCCACCTTTTAAATAGGTGACGTAAAGCAGCTGTAGAGCAGTCCAACATATAGTTTTATTTATGGTCTCAAGTTTCACAGTGGTAGGTGGATGATCTTTTTATAGAAATAATGGCTATGGTCACTGCCAGATATGGCAAACTACTTTCTTTACAGACTCCTAGAAAATCATGTTTGAACACAACAGCTGTGGACAGACATGATCAGCAATGCAACATTGCCATGGACTATAAGCAAAATATCAAGACAATGGACAGAAACAAATTATATTCAACTGTACCATCATTGAGGGAGACAGAAAATGGTTCAGACATATTGCAGTCAATCTTATTCATGAAAATGTCAACTGATCTGATTTGAAACTCTTTACCTGTTTATATAGTTTAGTCAGTTTTTCTTTGATTTGTCTTGGTGTTCATTTTCCTATATGAAAGTGGTTTCTCTTGGCCATTGTATATGGAAATGATGTTTTAATTTTCAGGTTTGCTCGTGTTAATCATCACAAAATTTGAATGTGTAATAGCGTCAGCTTGACAACATATCGATGGTACGCCCATGGCAAGTCAGCGTCATCACATATCTGAGAACCGGTATCGCAGAGAATATGACTACCACAGCAGCGACACTGATATCTCTGACGATGAACGCAAGAAAACCTGCATCAAGAAATCAAGGTACATTTTTTTAGAGATCTTCTTCTTTCGCCTTTTGTCCTCCATTGGGACATAGGTCCTCAACCAATTCAGAGTTGTCTTATCCTTAATTATCCAAGCAATTCCGTTCATGTTCTCCCCATATCATTTACATCTCTATTTACTTCTTCTATCCAAGTGCCCCCAAGTCTTCCTCTATTTCCTTCACCCTGTGAATTTCCAGACAAAGGTCTTTGGAGTTATACTATTCTCTGGCCTTCTTAATGTATGTCCCATCCAGCGACAGCAACCTGTCCTCACCTTCTGATCAACTGGTGTTTGTCTAATTCTCTCTATGAGCTCCACACTGGTGATTCTACTTCAGCATTGTAGTCCTACTGTTTTGTGTAAGTAGTAATTAATGAAGTGGTGAAGGGGCTACAAATGCAGTTTGTAATCCAGAATGTGCATTTGAAACACAGCTGCGGGCGATTTGGAAGTAGACCGCCTTGCGTTGGTTTCCATTCAATGGTGTAAGGGCAGGTCAGCATCTGTTCGAATGAGTAAGAAAGCGTGTTCTTAAACATTCGTTGTGCTGATGCCGAGGTAAGGGCGTTCAAGCCCTACACCGGACAGCTGGACTGAAAATGTTGACCTGTCGTCCTTGTCTTGGGGACGTAAATTACAAGTACCTCCCCCCCCCCTGAAAAGTCTACAGAGGGGTTGCCTGATGAGGGG
>JACEFZ010016827.1:82500-121781 GCA_014155875.1 Cepaea nemoralis | reverse complement strand
CGCGAAAAAGGGCCCAACACTGCTACATGCCCGCGAGAAAGGCCCAACACTGCTACATGCCCGCGAGAAAGGCCCAACACTGCTCACTCTGACGGTAGCATCTGCAGTAGAACTACCCTTTTTATACACCAGGCATGCAGATAGCACGATATCCTAGGTCTCTGGTGAAGGGAGGGGCCATATCCCTGCAATTTCTTTAACGAGTTGACCCACAGGCCTTTTTAGATCCTCTTGAGAGAAAAACTCACATTTTAAAATGGGAAAATAAAAGTAGGCCACCTCTGGGCTGCTGACTCACATGTGTGTGCCAGAACACATGTGTGCATGCAGTTCTAATCTCGGGCCTTCTGTTTTTATTTATTATATATCAGAGGCGGAGATCGAGAATGGTTTGGGGAGGGCCACTCTGTAGTCCCCGTAAACCGCACAGGATTACTATAGTTCAGATTATTTTCTTGTAAAATTCTGCAGATTTGAAGAAACAATAGTTGTTATGTTAAAGAGGCATTATCATTATTCTTCTTCTTGCAGAGCACGTCGCATGCATGTCCACAGCCTCCTTTCTTGCATCTTCTACTCCACTTCTTGTGATCGTGATTTATATTCTCATCCTTCAAACTTATTTCTTGTAGTCAGTGCCGCATGGCGTTGATCGTCGTGTATGTTCCAAGCCTCCTATCTCGTTTCTTATAGAACACAATGTGTGTCATCATGTATGCTCGCAACCTCCTGTATCACTTCTTAACGTCCTCCCTCATGACATTTTGAGGGAGGCTGCATTTTGTTCCGAAGGGGAACGAGGAGGAAGTAGAAGACAAAGACTCACTTCTTATAGTTCACACAGTGTGGTGTATGTAGATCGTCATGTATATCCCCAATTTCCAGTCTCGCGTATCGTCTGCCATGTTTAAAACAGGCAATCCTCCAAACGTGGCATGAACACGACATGAAAAGACTCAACGTTTGATCTGTCCGCCAGATGTCATGACTGGCGCCGTCAATAATTGTTTCTGTTCTGCGTGTTGTGGTCCAACCTTGTTTGAAAGCATCGAGATGAGCTAAGTATCAGTTCCTGAACTTAATGTATCCTGTTGTATTGAGAGTTTATCTAAAATTACTGCATCGTTGTGTGTTCATAGGTTTCTCATCTTTGCTTCGTCTACTTCTTCTTCCTCCCGTTTACTCTTGTGTGTCATCTTGTTTACTTTTGTTCTTCGCCTAGTTAACTCTTCTTCTTTCTCTTTCTTCGTTTTAGCTTCCTTCCGTCTTTCTCTCAGTCTTCCTCATTCTTCCCCTTGTTATTTCTCACGCTTTCTCTTCCTCCTGCTTCCTCTTGTTCTTTCTCTTGCTTCCTCTTAGCCTTTATTTTGTTTACTCATATTCTTTATCTTGTTTCATCTTTGCCTTCACCGTGCTTTGTTTTCCTACTTATTACTTCCCTCTGGCCCTGCTCATAGCCTTCCTTTTACATTCTTCTGACCTTGTTTATCCACCGCAATGGTCTGTTCCTGCCTTGTACGCTCTCTGTCTGCTGCGTCTATACAGCGGTTGCTAACCTGGCTCAGCTGTCACAAGTCACCCGATCTGCTGTTTCAGTATGATTCGTACGCTGACTGTGGCTTATACACAGTTAATTTATTCACGGTGCAATCTCACGCTCTGTCACCCCAAGTGACACCCACAGCCGCTCTCACATATATTATCTCACATGTTTTACACCTATCATAGTTTGCACTGAGACCATGCCTGACACCCACAGCCGCTCTCACATATATTATCTCACATGTTTTACACCTATCATAGTTTGCACTGAGACCATGCCTGACACCCACAGCCGCTCTCACATATATGATCTCACATGTTTTACACCTATCATAGTTTGCACTGAGACCATGCCTCAGGCCACCAGAAGGATGATGCATATTACAAACTCGACCGAAGAGAACAAGTAGCAATCTTCAGACTCCGCACAGGACACAACAGGTTGAAATACCACTTGTTCAACAAACTAAAGATAGGAGATACAGATGAATGTAATTGTGGAACTGGTAAAATGACAGCTAAACATTTGCTGCAAGAGTGCCCAATATATGCAGAACAGAGAAAGATATTTTGGCCCACACCTGCTTCATTCGAGGACAAGCTCTATGGAAATATCAACAAGCTCAAGTCGACTGCAGCTTACTTTAACTGTATTCAGGTTGACATTTAAATGTACATGAAGAAGTATTTAGACTGCCACACTTCATACCACAGGCATGTCGGTTACACAAGCCTCCCAGAGGCATGAAATGGAATATTGCTTGGATAGCAAATCCTTACGTGGAAAGTCCGAATCAAAAGCTCACTGTGTGGGCTTCAAAAAAGGTGGAAAAAGTGTCCTAGTGGCACAAAATGGAATATTGCTTGGATAGCAAATCCATTACGTGGAAAGTCCGAATCGAAAGCTCACTGTGTGGATGTCATCTGCAAACTGCATTCTTCTGGCTTCTGGAAGAACAGCCTATGGTGAACGGAAGGCCCAATATACGGAAGTGAGGCTAAGCAGCCATGTGCAGGACGTGACGATTCCTTGGGTGAGCCCAGTACCAGAGCGGTGTGTGATGGCTCTGCAATTATGGAAGCCTCCTTGGATGGCGGGGAATGCCCATGGTCTGCCCCTGCCTTCCCTTGAGGGCCGACCAGGATGCCTTTGGCTGTTCTATATGGGCCAGCTGGGATGGGAGATAACACCACAACAGTGAGAGTCTAACGTCCTAAGAAACCCCCGGGAAGGTTAACCCGGTCAACAAATGCCCGCAGAAGTCGGATGTGTCGGCCTAACGGCGCAAGAACGCAGCTCTGCTGTAAACAGGCACAACGCAATCACGTCCGGAAAAAAAAAACTCCGGATGAACGAAGAAGACCATGCCTGACACCCACAGCCGCTCTCACATATATGATCTCACATGTTTTACACCTATCATAGTTTGCACTGAGACCATGCCTGACACCCACAGCCGCTCTCACATATATTATCTCACATGTTTTACACCTATCATAGTTTGCACTGAGACCATGCCTGACACCCACAGCCGCTCTCACATATATTATCTCACATGTTTTACACCTATCATAGTTTGCACGGGGACCATGTCTAGCTTCAACAGCAGAGTGAGTGTGTTAAAATAAATATCCCATGTTTCATTTGTGGTTAGCTTGGGCAAAGCCAGGTCTTAGTCAGATATGACTGAGCTACAGTATGACCATAAACGATGCTATCTGCTTTATGTTTGCGCCGAATGTTGGGCGGCGCTCACCAAACCCGACACCCCACATTGTGCCAACGGCCTCGGGCGGAGGAGAGCAATTGGGAGGGTACGAGCCTTACCCTAGTGCGAGGAAATGCAACCTAAAGACTAAATGTCATGACAGGGCCGACCGGGCCCTAAGCCTTGGTCGGTAACTGATCTGGGATCGAAACTCTGACAGGCGGAAAGTTAGAGCATTGCCTTGCTGATCCTGCAGCTTGTTTTGTTCCAGACGTATCAGTGTTACCTCTCCTCTGGAGTAAACAAGGCATACTGTATGGGATCACACTGCACGGGCAACATATGATCTCTACAATTCAACCCATGCTTTGTGCTATGGTGAGGTATAATGCCCGTTTTGAATGACAGTGTAACAAACTATCGCCTTTCAAGACTGCAAGGTGCTAGCACGTCTCTGCTAGAATGTTGATGTACTTGCAAGACATCCACACTGTCAGTTGTGACCAGAGATGCAAAGCTGAAGCAGAAGTTAGGTCTCTTTGCTGTATCGGGCATTTGGTTTCACTTTATATATACAAAAACAACCACTACCCCGTGACTATTTATACACTAATCATTCGATAATGTATGTCTGTACAGATGAGGTTCGCCAGGGCATCTATCGTCGGCTGTTCCACCCAGAGCAGCTCATCACCGGCAAGGAAGATGCCGCCAACAATTATGCTCGTGGCCATTATACAATTGGGAAAGAAATCGTTGACTTGGTTTTGGATCGTATCAGGTAATTCTGAAGTGCCAGAAACTTCTTTTTCTTTGGCTACTCCCCTTCTCTTCTAATGGGACATGGAAGCTCAATCAACTCACAGGAAGCCCCTCGATACTCTGCTATCACTTGCATCTCCTTCCACGTCGTCGCTACATTATTCAACTCGGTTCCTAATTCTCTTCTCCGTGTTTTTTACCTCCGATCTTCCCCTATTTCTTTTGTGTGTGGGTTCAAGAGGAAGGGTCTTCTAGTGATACTATTAACAACTTATCTTAATGTGTGACTATCCATCACCTGCGTCATTTTCTCACCTCTTGATCCAATCGGATTTGTTTAGTTCACTCCATGTTGGTGATTCAGTCATGCCATTTGTTTAGTTCACTCCATGTTGGTGATTCAGTCATGCCATTTGTTTAGTTCACCCCATGTTGGTGATTCAGTCATGCCATTTGTTTAGTTCACTCCATGTTGGTGATTCAGTCATGCCATTTGTTTAGTTCACCCCCTGTTGGTGATTCAGTCATGCCATTTGTTTAGTTCACTCCATGTTGGTGATTCAGTCATGCCATTTGTTTAGTTCACTCCATGTTGGTGATTCAGTCATGCCATTTGTTTAGTTCACTCCATGTTGGTGATTCAGTCATGCCATTGTTTAGTTCACTCCATGTTGGTGATTCAGTCATGCCATTTGTTTAGTTCACCCCATGTTGGTGATTCAGTCATGCCATTTGTTTAGTTCACCCCCTGTTGGTGATTCAGTCATGCCATTTGTTTAGTTCACTCCATGTTGGTGATTCAGTCATGCCATTTGTTTAGTTCACTCCATGTTGGTGATTCGGTCATGCCATTTGTTTAGTTCACTCCATGATGGTGATTCAGTCAGGCCATTTGTTTAGTTCATCCCATGTTGGTGAGTCAGTCATGCCATTTGTTTAGTTCACTCCATGTTGGTGATTCAGTCATGCCATTTGTTTAGTTCACTCCATGTTGGTGATTCAGTCATGCCATTTGTTTAGTTCACTCCATGTTGGTGATTCAGTCATGCCATTTGTTTAGTTCACCTCATGTTGGTGATTCAGTCATGCCATTTGTTTAGTTCACCCCATGTTGGTGATTCAGTCATGCCATTTGTTTAGTTCACTCCATGTTGGTGATTCAGTCATGCCATTTGAGCCCTTCTACTGCGTGCAGGCACCAGTGAGGCAATGATACATTATTGTCTAATGTCTATCCCCTGGGTGGATGATGTTCCTTTTATCCACCGAGTCTTGCTGCTAAGGGTACAGATGTAGCTTCTCATGCTTGTACTCTGTGGCCAGGTTTCTCGTCTTGATTGAGTCACTTCTGTGTTCGCTTAAAGTACTCATGATGTTGTCTGTTGATCTTCCTCTGGGCCTGTATCCAGATCTGCTTTGATTGTATGTTTTTACTGGGGTGTTGATCAGATTTCATCCCCATAAGATATTCAGACCACTTTATTTGTAGTTTCTCGATGGAATTTAAGTGTGGTGTTATAGGCATAGCTTGTATTGCTGTACATTTTGATTCTGTGTCTTCTGAATGATAGACAATATTAGTTATTTACCGTTTTCTTTGCAGCTTTTCATGTTTTGTGATGCAAAGGCAACACGGGTAGTTTTCCAGACCTGTCATCAGAGTTATATGTGCCCACATGTCAAGTCTAGTCTTCATTCCTTCTGTGACTTATTGGGATCATGACTCCAGACATCTGTTGATCCACCACAAGGTCCTGATCCATATTTGGTCAGGAGGAGATGTGGCTAAGAGGTTGAGTGTCTGCCTCATGTTTGGAAGGTACAGGGTTCAATCTCAGGCTGGGAATTTTGTCAAGAACCATTGGTGTTTCATGATGTCAGATGTCCACCTGGTCTTTTGAGTGGTGTGATCAGACACCTTGCTTATCAGATAAGTTCGGAAAATAGGAGGTTCTGTGTGCAAGTTGGGCACGTGTTAAAATCCACGGGCAGTTGGAAATGGCAGAGTAGGTCGTAAGGCCACTGCTGATGGCAACATTGTTATGAAATATCACATAACCACGATTAGATAGGGACCATAACCATGGATGTAATTATAGAGGAAGTAAACCGTACACAAATACATGTCGGAGTGGGACATGCTGACCTTTGAGGTGCATGACCAGGTGTATGACACACTCCTCTCAATAGAGCAGCAATGAAGAAGGTGGTGGAAGAGGAGATGAAGATAGGGAAGAAGAAGAAAGAAGAAGAAGTTGAAGATGAAGAAGAAGAAGAAGGAGGAGGAGGATGGGTAAAAAGAAGAAGGAGGAGGATGAGGGGTAAGAAGAAGAAGGAGGAGGAGGAGGAGGTGGATGAGAAGGGGAGGGAGGAATAGGAGAAGTAAGGTGAGGAGGAGAAGGAAGACGAGAAGAAGAAGGAGGAGGAGAGGAGAGGGAGGAGAAGGAATAGGGGAAGAAGGGTGAGGAGGAGGGGGAGAAGAAGAGGAAGAGGAAGATCGAGGAGGAGGAGAAGGAGAAGAAGGAAGAGGAGAAGGAAACGAAGGATAATGAAAAGAAGAAGAAGAATAAGAAGATAATATTTTGTGAAATGCCCAGTAAATCCCCACATCATCATCATTATTGTTCTCTACCACACAGGAAGCTGGCTGACCAATGTACCGGACTTCAGGGGTTCCTTATCTTCCACTCCTTTGGCGGTGGAACGGGGTCAGGGTTCACATCTTTGCTGATGGAGCGCTTGTCTGTAGACTATGGCAAGAAATCCAAACTGGAGTTTTCAATCTACCCAGCACCTCAGGTTAGCCTTCATTTGTGTATTCATTAAATCATTCACCTGTTCATTAATTCATTATTCATTAAATCATTGTATTAATGTTCCAAGTGGCAGTTATGAAGTTTCTATCAGTATGTCCGACTTCGGCATGCATTTGTCTCAGGTTGACTTTCCCTAGACAGATTCCATCTGTGTCAGGTTTACTTCTCTTAGATAGATTCCATCTGTGTCAGGTTTACTTCTCTTAGATAGATTCCATCTGTGTCAGGTTTACTTCCCCTAGACAGATTCTGTGTCAGGTTTACTTCCCCAGACAGATTCTGTGTCAGGTTTACTTCCCCTAGACAGATTCTGTGTCAGGTTTACTTCCCCTAGACAGATTCTGTGTCAGGTTTACTTCCCCTAGACATATGGAATCTGTGTCAGGTTTACTTCCCCTAGGCAGATTCCATCTGTGTCAGGTTTACTTCCACAGACAGATTCTGTGTCAAGTTTACTTCCCCATGACAGATTCTGTGTCAGGTTGACTTCCCCTAGGCAGATTCTGTGTCAGGTTGACTTCCCCTAGGCAGATTCCATCTGTGTCAGGTTTACTTCCCCTAGGCAGATTCCATCTGTGTCAGGTTGACTTCCCCTAGACAGATTCTTTGTCAGGTTTACTTTCCCTAGACAGATTCTTTGTCAGGTTTACTTCCCCTAGACAGATTGACTTCTCCTAGGCAGATTCCATCTGTGTCAGGTTTTCTTCCCCTAGACAAATTCCATCTGTGTCAGGTTGACTTCCCCTAGACAGATTCTGTGTCAGGTTGACTTCCCCTAGGCAGATTCCATCTGTGTCAGGTTGACTTCCCCTAGACAGATTCTGTGTCAGGTTTACTTCCCCTAGGCAGATTCCATCTGTGTCAGGTTGACTTCCCCTAGACAGATTCCATCTGTGTCAGGTTGACTTCCCCTAGACAGATTCCATCTGTGTCAGGTTGACTTCCCCTAGGCAGATTCCATCTGTTGTCAGGTTGACTTCCCCTAGACAGATTCCATCTGTCTCAGGTTGACTTCTCCTAGGCAGATTCCATCTGTGTCAGGTTTACTTCCCCTAGACAGATTCTGTATCAGGTTTACTTCCCCTAGACAGATTCTGTGTCAGGTTTACTTCCTCTAGACAGATTATGTGTCAGGTTGACTTCCCCTAGACAGATTCCATCTGTCTCAGGCTGACTTCCCCTAGACAGATTCCATCTGTGTTAAGTTTTCTTCCCCTAGACAAATTCCATCTGTGTCAGGCTGACTTCCCCTAGACAGATTCCATCTAAGCTAATGGACTCCATCTAGCTGTGCTTAGAGGAAGTCAACCTGAGACAGATACATGCCGAAATCAGACACACTGATCTCTGAGTGAGCATACAATGAGTGTGACGCACTTAGATTGAAAGAGGTATGAAGAAGATAATTTCTAGAAAACATGAAAAAATATGAAGAGGAATGAAGAAGTAGATCATTACTAGAAAAACATAAAACAAAACATGAAGAGGAATGAAGAAGATAATTGCTAGAGAAACATGAAAAAAATATGAAGAGGAATGAAGAAGTAGATAATTGCTAGAAAAACATGTACACATAAACATGAAGAGGAATGAAGAAGTAGATAACTGCTAAAAAACAATGGGGAGTAATGAACAAGTAAATAATTGCTAGAAAAACATGGGGGGAAAAAACATGACATTTAGTTTAGTCGACGGATCAACATCACGGCACACGGGTGTAACCCATAAGTGCTCTGTTCTTCTCCTAACTCAAACCTGAGTCCGGAGAAACTCAGCTCAGTGCATGAACTCCGTAGCACCGGCGAGGATCCTGAAATACTTCGGGTAGATTTTTAACTTGAAATTTTGCCCGGGCAGCGCCGTTAGGCTACTCTTTTTCGAAATTTCGAACATGACATTTATTAGCTGAGACAGCAGTAATCACTAAGTGTCCCAATTATTACTCAGAATTAAAAACAAAGACAGTTAAATTCATTCAAGAAACAACACTGCAGTTGTACACAACTTTCAAGCCAATGAAAGAAGAAGTGTAACCTAGAAGGGTTGAACAGGATAGTTTTAAAAAACGGAGTTGCATTTTCTTTAGAGGATATTGCAATCAACCCCAATATTTATTAGCTGCCTGTTATTTACTAGGCAATTTTACGTTCAATAGTTTCCCATTTCTTTCTGAACAACCAGCACCTCATACCATGGGAATCAACGCAAAGCGATCTGTTTCCAAATCGCCAATTTTGAATCCTCAACTCGGTATGATAGATGGAAGAGCTAACAAACCTCCATCAAACGGCATATAAATATAATTGAAGTCTCCACATTACACCGGCTTCCTGGCCTAGAGGTTAGCAACTTTCCTCTGTAATCTTGTATACTCTTGTAAGTGATGTGACGACGGTGAGAATCAGCAGTGGTTCGAATCGCTTCGGTAACTTACGGGGTATGTGAGCTGGTTGCTCAGAAAGCAATGGCAAACTACTGAGCGTAATCTTGCCAAAGAAATCAACAATCAGCTGAAAGATGCTGATGTTGACAGCGATGTCCTGAAAAGGATATGCAAACATTTCATTTTCTCCAAATTACGAATTATAAAACTGCATTTCACTAACCGCTAATCCACAGATGCTAACTAAACAGAATAGGACATGTAAACTATATAATATAGATACATGTGATATAAGCTCTGACTGTCCACTGTCCAGGTGTCCACTGCCGTGGTAGAGCCGTACAACTCCATTCTGACCACACACACCACACTGGAGCACTCCGACTGTGCCTTCATGGTCGACAACGAGGCCATCTACGACATCTGTAGAAGAAACCTTGACATTGAGCGCCCTAGTTACACTAACCTCAACCGTTTGATTGGCCAGGTAGTCTCATCCATCACCGCGTCTCTGAGGTAATGTTTTCACTCTGATGTCCCGTCACTGTTTCCTGACTTCTTCATTGCCAGCTTAACAAAAATATCACATTTCTGTCATTAATATCTTTCTGATTTTTGTATCAATCAATCATGTGCCATGCCGGAAAGTGTGGGCGGTCATGACTCGCCATTTCACTCGATCACCAGTGTCGTGGATCAGCTCAGTGTTCCTGTCTCGTCCATGCCATGTGGCCAAGCCATCCAGGTATTTTCCTCTCGGTCTTCCTCTTGGTCTGTTCCCTTCGATCTTGCCAGCTGTCACTAAGTTCTCCAATCCATTTCTTCTCATAACATTTCCAAAAAATTTTGACTGTCTACGTCTAATTTCTCTAATCAGTTTACGATGTTCATTTGTCTCCTGTAGTACTTGATCATTGGTTTTTCTGTCTGTCCATGGTATTCTTTGCATTTTCCTCAGAAACCACATTTCTGCAGCCATCAGATGTTTTTCAGCTTGACTGCTCATTGTCCAAGTTTCACATCCATACAAAAGAACAGGCTCTATGTATCCCCTCAACACTCTTTTTCTCGTTTCAATTGACATCTTCTTATTGGTCAGAATGTTTTTCATCTTGCTAAAGGCTACTTTCGCCATGGCGATTCTTGTTCTAATCTCTTCAAGGCATCTCCCATCAGATGTTATAACTGTTCCAAGATAATTGTACCGATTCACTTGTTGAAGAATATTTCCATTTACTTGTATATTACATTGTGGCACTTCTTCCTTCCTCCTGACGACCATAACCTGAGTCTTTTTACAATTTAATTCTAACCCCAGTTGCTCACTGTGTACAACAACCACATCTACTAATTGTTGCAGGCCCTGCTCATTGTCTGCAATTAATACTGTATCAGTATTCGTCCTCCAATGCTGATTCCATTTATATCCTCTACATTTCTGAAAATATTTTCACTGTACAGGGAAAAAAGATCTGGAGACATCACACATCCCTGCCTAACACCTCTCTTAATTGGCTGATACTGTCCCACTTCATTATCGATCCTTATTGCAGCTTGTTGTTTCCAATATATGTTTTTTATAAGTCTAATGTCTTTCCCATTAATTTGTAGATCTGCAAGCATATCCACCATGCTGACATGTCTAACTCTATCAAAAGCCTTTGTATAGTCAATAAAGCAAAGATGTATATCCTTGTTTACTTCTATAGCACGTTCAATAACTGTTCGCAGCATATACACAGCATTTACTGTACCCTTTCCTTCTACAAACCCGCATTGTTCTTCCCCTATTTCAGGTTGTATCTTCTTCCTCATTCTTTGCATGATAATTTTTAGCAAAATCTTTGTGATGTGACTCATTATACTAATTGTTCTATGTTGATCACATTCCAAGATTTTTGTATATCTGTCATTAATGTCATAAATCACTAATATAATTCACCTGACATTGAGAGAGCGAATGCACACATTTTATTTTGAAAGGGTCACAAACTGGGCATGCAAGCCTATCTTACATTTGGCCCTTCAAACCAGACATCTTTCACACAGCAATTATTTATTGTGCATGTTAAATTTCATAGAATAAGTATTGTCAAATTAATGCTGTGAATTTAAACAGTGTATATTATCATGTTATGAGACAGGCAGACACACACACACACATACACACGCAGACACTCACATATGCATAAACACATAACCATGCATAAACATATAAACATACAAACCTGCATACACACATTCATACACAAACACATTATTTACACAAACACTGACAGTTATACACCCACTCAGTAACACACAAACACATACAACTTCCTTACACACACACAATTACCCACACATATGGTGGTAGATTGGGGATATAATTATTTGATTCCATCCACTCTTGTACCTATTACCAGTGTCCCCCGCCATCAGGAGAACCCACTCCAACTTTAGAGGTGCTTGTAGTTTACGTCCCCAAGTCAAGGATGAGAAGTCAACATTTTAGTCCAAAACTGACTGGTGTAGGGGTTGAATCCGTTAACTCAGCATCAGCACACCGGATGTTTAAGAACAAACGCTCTTAACATGCGGTCATATTGACCTTTCATAACTTCTTTGACTGCATGGGTTTCCTATGTGTCTGTAATAAAGGAATTCTGTTACTGCTTTACTTCTTGGCTTGTGTCTGTAATAAAGGAATTCTGTTACTACTTTACTTCTTGGCTTGTGTCTGTAATAAAGGAATTCTGTTACTGCTTTTCTGCTTGGCTTGCGTCTGTAATAAAGGAATTCTGTTACTGCTTTACTTCTTGGCTTGTGTTTGTAATAAAGGAATTCTGTTACTGCTTTACTGCTTGGCTTGTGTCTGTAATAAATGAATTCTGTTACTGCTTTTCTTCTTGGCTTGTGTCTGTAATAAAGGAATTATGTTATTGCTTTACTTCTTGGCAGAGACCTTACTGGTTGGTGACTGCAACCATTGTCTCTATAATAAAATCCTCTACTAACAGCTAATTTCTCTATAATAAGATCCTCAACTTACAGCCATTGTCTCTATAATAAGATCCTCTACTAACTGTTGCGAACTTGAGGCCAAAGTCAATAACTACCTGTCAGTTGCACTCAAGCTCGATCTGCCTCCTGCTCTCTTTACCCTGTTTGTGAGGCTAACCGTATACTCCACCTTGCCCAAGGCTGTCCCATGGACTAGCAGAAATGAGGAGATGCCTGACTTCTTCTTTGAAAGGGGTTACCCTTTACTCCACCACCCCAAAATAATAGATAATATGCTTATTTTTGACAGCATTTATCTCATGAGTTTCTTTTACATGTGACTCATTTTAACATGTTTTCCCTGTTCAGATTTGATGGTGCTCTGAACGTGGATCTGACCGAGTTCCAGACCAATCTGGTTCCCTACCCACGTATCCACTTCCCCCTGGTGACCTATGCCCCGGTCATTTCTGCAGAAAAGGTAAAGAAGACACATTCACTTTTAAATCCTGAAGCATTATACATTTTTCTTATTCAGGAATGAACGTTTGCTTGTGTCTATTTTGGAATGTGTCACAAACAGGAGAGTACAGTATACAGAAAATGGTGACACATAACTAAATTAGAACATCTTAGTGTCAAAATATAATCCTTGGAATATTCTAACTGTATGGTTAAATTTTGGGAAATTAATTTAGAAAAAAATGACATGTTATTAGTTAATCAGTTGTAATGAACATTTAAACAAGGCAATTAAAATATAAATATGATTGTTCAAGTGGGACAGATAGTCCAACCAACATTAACATAAAATCAGCCCAAACACCAACAAGTGCTTGATGCTTGTTCAACAAGAATAATCAGTGCACCAACTTCAGATATCCTTTCACACCAACTTCAGATATCCTTTCACACCAACTTCAGATATCCTTTCACACCAACTTCAGATATCCTTTCACACCAGCTGACTGCTGTTTTCTTAGCAGTTAGTCATTCAGATGTCTGAAGTTATATGAAGATATCCTTTAACACCAACTGACTGCAGCTTTCTTTGCATTTAGTCATTCGGATGTCTGAAGGTGTATGAAGAGTTGAGCTGAATCAAGAACTGACATCAGAGCACTCAGGACATTCCCATACCCGCTCCATCCTCATCTTCAACAGCCAGCAAAGAATCCCAATACTAATGGTACCAGTAGCAGTCTGATTATATGTGTCCACCTGGCCTTTCCTCAGAGTTTTGAGTGTTGGCCAGATCCTCTGGTCACTCCTTGCAGCACCATTCTCTCCAAGCCGTGATGATCCACCTATTCTTCTGCACTGTACACAATTCCAAAGGGCCACGACGACATCTGCCTTATCAGGCACCAATACCCCTCCACAGGGTGTATTGAGAAGTAACCAGTTGTACTATATTCTCCTCAGTCTGTGAAATATGAACTTCTTATAAACTGTTTTCTGCTTTGATGGTCAGAAAGAGCTCTGTGGGACAATTTGACAAGACCAATTTCCAGGGGTAATTCTACAACTACCAGCACAGGAGTATCTAGCCACAGACTGATGTGTTCATCAGTGAGCTCCAGATTTGTACACAGTACAGCAGCATACAGAATGACACTATCCGGTGCCACCCATTGGACGCTGGAACGTCAACTATTTCTCTCCATGATGCTTGATGGCAAAAGTATAAGATGATGATGATGACAGCAGCACACACAGTTAATGACACCTGAACACCATAATCGTGACGGGCGGGCGGAGCTGATAGTGACCTGCACTGGTAACAGCAGGAGCACAATCGCATGTGGGTTCGACTCCTGGGCTCATTGTTTGTCAAAGTGAGAACAAGATTGGCCATCTAACCCTCCTTGTTCTCTGGTCTACAAAAGGTGATGAGAATTTGAGTAAGATGAGTAACATAGGGAGGACATGGAAGGAGCTGCATCACATGGCAAAAAGTATGAGGTTGATGACAAATAAAGATACAAGTTCTAATCCCTCCTAAGGCAACATATTTTTCCTTCTTCCTCCTTATTTGTCCTGAAGAAGATGGAATTGAAGTTGCTATATTTGCACCTTTCAGCTGGTACATCCCACTTCAAGAAGATGGGAGTAAAGTTGTTATGTTGTGGTACCTGTACACCTAAACTCCATTAGAGGGAATACAAGACAGGAGAGGAAGGAAGAAACCCAGTCTTCATCACCGTGTAGCTTGTCCTTTGTAGAATATCATTCTCATTGCTGCCTGCCAAAAAGTGGTTCAGTCCTTCACCAGTTGATGCCCATATGTCTGCCTGGTCCTGTGTCCATCACCATGCTGCTCATCCACATCCTCTTCTACCAGAAACCATGCCTTCCATCACTGTACTCTCTAAGCCACCGTGACCTTTACTACGGCTGGAGTATTGCAGTTTCCGGACATGATGCTGCTGTTCACGAACCAGATGTCTTCCATGTTAGGAACATATTTTTGGACAGTCACAAAGCCAGGTTAATCATGAACTAGCATTTTAAAAAATTGTCTACCAGCATTTGGGTATAATAATTTGACAAGACCGTAAACTGATTAGAGAAATTAGACATAGACAGTAACAATTGTTTTGACACATTATGAGAAGAAATAAATTGGAGAACTTGGTGACAACTGGCGAGATTGAGGGGGAAAAGAACCAGGGGAAGGCAGAGAAGTAAATATCTGGATGGCTTGGCCACGTGGTATGGCCGAGTCAAGAACACGGAATAGATACACAACTCTGGTGATTGTGTGAGATGGCGAAACATGACCCCCCACGTTTATCGTCATTGCTCATGATGTTGCTAAATTTCACAAGGTACATGCTACCTGCCAACATAATTTTAAACACAAATAGGGTAATTGATAGAACAGCATCTCAGGGTAGAATATAAAGGGTTGTGGAGAAATGGATGCAGAGATATTCGACACTATCCTCACAGTGTACCTTGTGTGTTTCAGGCTTACCATGAGCAGTTGTCCGTGGCAGAGATCACCAATGCCTGCTTCGAGCCGTGCAATCAGATGGTCAAATGTGACCCCCGTCACGGCAAGTACATGGCTTGTTGTCTGCTCTTTAGAGGCGACGTTGTGCCCAAAGATGTCAACGCAGCCATTGCTACAATCAAAACCAAGAGAACCATTCAATTTGTGGACTGGTGCCCAACTGGCTTCAAGGTAAAGCCAGAATGTTCTGGAATGTTGATGTTGCGTATCCAGTGTAAACTAGATTATTAGCTCTTCTGTTGTAAAAAAAAAATGAGAGAGGGAGATAGAGGGTGAGAAAGAGAGAGCAAGAGTTGGTCGAATCGTCAACAATTTTTAGCAAGAGGTTATAGGGTTTCTTTGTCCATGATTCTCAATGATGTAGATACTTTCTTTCTTTCATTTTTATGCCCTTGTTTCCTCCTCTACAAAGGAGTTCAGAAGTACCTCACATTTGTGTGCGATGTTTAAATTTGTGTTACATTTTTCTTTTCAACCTGATGTCTCAGATCTATTTCTCTATATTATAACATTGTTTCCTTTACAATCATTCTACAATTCATGTCATGTTATCTGCTTTACATTTTTGTTAGTTATTTGAGGATTGGGATATCTTGTTGCTAGGATACTGGCCTGTCACAACGGCAGATACACGTACTAGTCCCTACTAAGGTGACATATGTTGTCTTCTTCTTCCATTATTTGTCCTGAAGACGATGGAATTAAGGTTACTACATTTGAATTTTTCAGCCAGCAGATCCCACTTCAAGAAGATGGGAGCAAAGTTGTTATATTGGTGGTACTTTTTTTACACTGTGAACCCAACTTCAAAAAGCCGGAAGTGAAGTGACCATGTTCATCTCACTACAAAAAGGTGGAAGTGAAGTGACGATATTTGCATCTTTCACCCAGTACACTTCACTTTAAGAAGATGGAAGTGAAGTGGTGATATTTGCACCTTTCACCTGTACATCTTTCACCCAGTACACCCACCTTCAAAAAGTTGAAAATGAAGTGACTATATTTTAACTTTTCGCCCAATAAATCTCACTTTCAGATTAAATCAATGTTGGTAATTTTCCGCCCAATAAATCTCACTTTAAGATTAAATCAATGTTGGTAATTTTCTGACCAATAAATCTCACTTTAAGATTAAATCAATGTTGGTAATTTTCCGCCCAATAAATCTCACTTTAAGATTAAATCAATGTTGGTAATTTTCCGCCCAATAAATCTCACTTTCAGATTAAATCTATGTTGGTAATTTTCCGCCCAATAAATCTCACTTTCAGATTAAATCAATGTTGGTAATTTTCCGCCCAATAAATCTCACTTTCAGATTAAATAAATGTTGGTAATTTTCCGCCCAATAAATCTCACTTTCAGATTAAATAAATGTTGGTAATTTTTCGCACAATAAATCTCACTTTAAGATTAAATAAATGTTGGTAATTTTCTGCCCAATAAATCTCACTTTAAGATTAAATAAATGTTGGTAATTTTCCGCCCAATAAATCTCACTTTCAGATTAAATCAATGTTGGTAATTTTCCGCCCAATAAATCTCACTTTCAGATTAAATCAATGTTGGTAATTTTCCGCCCAATAAATCTCACTTTCAGATTACATCAATGTTGGTAATTTTCCGCCCAATAAATCTCACTTTAAGATTAAATCAATGTTGGTAATTTTCCGCCCAATAAATCTCACTTTAAGATTAAATCAATGTTGGTAATTTTCCGCCCAATAAATCTCACTTTAAGATTAAATCAATGTTGGTAATTTTCCGCCCAATAAATCTCACTTTAAGATTAAATCAATGTTGGTAATTTTCCGCCCAATAAATCTCACTTTAAGATTAAATCAATGTTGGTAATTTTCCGCCCAATAAATCTCACTTTAGATTAAATCAATGTTGGTAATTTTCCGCCCAATAAATCTCACTTTAAGATTAAATCTATGTTGGTAATTTTCCTTCATTTTTGCATTTGCTTACTTTGAACTCAAGCGTAATCCACACAGATACTAATACTTCTAGTGCACAGGACTTATTTTTGTGTCTGGATTAGCTTTCCAACCCAGTGTCACTCGCCATCAGGCGAAGCCACACCGACTTCTGAGATACTTGTAATTTACGTTCCCAAGTCAAGGACGAGAAGTTATATTAGTCTAACTGACCGGTGTAGGGGTTGAACCCGCGCTACCTCGGCATCAGCACACCGGAAGCTTAAGAGCAAGCGGTCTTATCCACTCAGCCACACTGACCTCCGTTCCTTCATGAGTGTCAGGTATTTCATTGTCAACACACTCCACCCAATGTCCCAGGGGGTCAGAGGTTATTTATGATGTCTTTATTTCTCAGCCTCTTTCAAACGTACATGTTGTGATAAGCTCTTCTTTGTGTTTGTAAATGAACTGTTCCACATTAACAAATGCACCTTCTCGTTTCCTACAGGTGGGAATCAACTACCAGCCACCAACTGTGGTACCTGGAGGTGACCTGGCCAAAGTCCAGCGGGCCGTCTGCATGTTAAGTAACACTACAGCCATTGCAGAGGCTTGGGCTCGACTGGACCATAAATTTGATTTGATGTATGCCAAGAGAGCCTTTGTTCACTGGTGAGATTTTGCATGCTGTGACTTCTGTATTTCTCAGTCATCTATTCTGTAACTTTAGTAGTCAGGTCTTAGTCAGATATGACTGACCTACCATATGACTGAGTTACCGTATGACAGTAGACAGTACTACCAAATTTAAGTTAGCTCTGAGTATTGGGCGACGCTCACAAAATCCAACATCCCACACTGTGCCAACGGCTTCAGGCGGGGGAATCGCAATTGGGAGGGCACAAACCTTAGTCAATAATTGGTCTAGAATGGAAGCCCCGACAGGCGGACAGTTAGAGCATTGCTTTTCTAATCCAACAGCTTCTGCAGCTTGTCTTGTTCCAGATGTATTGGAGTTACCTTTCTCCTAGAGTAAACTAGGCAGGCAAAGACAGGGATCATGCTGCATGGGCAACACATGGTCTCTACAATCCAGCCCCAGCTTTGTGCTATGGAAAGGTTATTATGCCTGAAGCACAATGTAACAAACTATCATCTATCAAGATGGGCAAGTGTCAGTAGTGGCTAATTAAATGAGTTTTAAACATGCCCAGTGAAACTGTCCTGACCTACATGTGCTAACTTTCTTCTTCATTTTTCTGTCACCAGGTATGTGGGGGAGGGCATGGAAGAAGGCGAGTTCTCCGAGGCCCGAGAAGACTTGGCTGCGCTGGAAAAAGATTATGAGGAAGTTGGAGTAGATTCCGCTGAAGTTGAACACGAAGAAGGCGAAGAGGAATACTGAACAAGATTCACAATTTCTCCTAGTCTGAAGTAGAATTTATATTATCATAAAATATATAATTAATTGTAAACATCACATTACTTTTACAAAGACAGCATGCTTGACTGTTGATTAAAACAAATTTAAGTTTGTTGCATGACGCATGTCTAGGAAAATCTGGCCTGTTTACTTCTAATGAAATAATACAAAACTAAGTAATAAGATATATTGATTGATTAATTGATTGATTGATTTAGGAACTGACATCACAGCATTCGGGACATTCCCATAAGCACCACGTCCCCATCCTCAGCAGCCAGCGAAGAGTTCCAACACTAAGATATATTGATGATATTAGTCAACAATAGAAGTTGAAAACAAGAGAAGTAATGACTGCAGCAGGATATAACAATAAGAAATAACTACAGGTGTGTGTAACTCCTGTGAAAAAGTGAGAGATTCTAAACACGGACAGTGTACAGACCTTACAACAAACTCCACTACGGTAAACATAAATCACATGGGAACATTTTTTTAAAATAATAACCTAAAACTAAGTATACTATGAAACAACGAACGAGGTCTTGAGTATACTTCATCAAGACCAACACAAACTGATGAAGATTAGTATAATTGAAACGTCCTTCGTTGTGTCGTAGTATACTTAAAATACACCCCCCCCCCCCTGTAGTGTAGTTCCTTGTAGGTATGTACATTGTGTCTGTGTTTAGTATCTCTCACTTCTTCGCAGGAGTTACTCATACCTTACTGTTTTGATTTCTTATACTGAAAACAAGACTGAGCACAAATGCCCGCTTACAAAATGTAGATGCCTGAAAGAAGTGCTGGACTTAATCATTGCTTTGCCAGCACCACTGCATGCACAGGGAATTTGGAAAACACGCTAATATTGTGCAAAATATCTAAAAGATGAAGATGTACAAGTGAAAGATTCAAGACTCACCAGAGATGGAAACACTAGTCAGTTAAATATGGGTTCCAGAAATCTTGAAGATGGACGTAACTGGAACTTTGACAGAATATGGCATGGAACTGCCAAGAATACAGGTAATAGCAAGAATACATACAACTTTCAGCAGTGATAAACAACAGG
The DNA here is from genome assembly GCA_014155875.1 of Cepaea nemoralis. Lineage (NCBI taxonomy): Eukaryota > Metazoa > Mollusca > Gastropoda > Stylommatophora > Helicidae > Cepaea > Cepaea nemoralis. The sequence continues at coordinate 102,145 of JACEFZ010016827.1, read as the reverse complement.
TTACTGTAAATGTACTGAATATACAGACAATAATGCCAGGTTCTGGCCACTAACTGTGTTTATGTGCCAATAAATCAAGAAGATTGGAATTGTATGGGACCGGATAATATTAACACTGGACTTTATTATACAGAAAGAGAACTGGTTACTCACATCAGAAGGAGGACATTTTTGGGTATGTCATGAGAAGGGACAAGCTGGAGGGGAGGAAAGGTCAGGGAAGAGCAAGAGAGAAGATGTTGGATTGACATAATGGCATGGAGGAACATCGGTATCACAAATGATGGAAAGCACAGAGACAAAAAGTTGCAGACAGACAAGGTCACCAACGCCTGGCATGGACTACAGGAAGATTTTATTATAAGAGCAATATCACAGCAGGGGAAAAGAAAACATTAATTTTACCAGAAATTGGGATTACAGAAAACATGAGTGAATGAGAATAAGGTAAGACAATAAAGGTTATTAGGCTGTACAACAGAAATTCACCTTGTAAATGATGCGCTGGAGGGGAAGCGTGCTAGAGGAAGACAACGTTACATGTTAGAAGACAATGTCAAAAGATGGACTGGAAGAAGTCTGTATGAGTGCAGCGTGAAGACAGGACAGAAGGTGTTGGAGACACTGTGATTGACCTTATTGCAAATAGAACGAATCATTGATTGGTGTCATTATGACTAAATAGGCCAGATTTCATACACAAAACAATAAACAACAAATTAATAATAATGACCACAGAGTTGAGTGAAAGATGATTAATTTGTTGTTGCCTTCTTCTTCTGCTTTTTATTTTCCAATTAGCCCTCAACCAGTTCACAAAATGTGGCTACCTGGTCAGGGCAAGATCTATTTGGATGAAGACCTACTTGTTTATCCCTAAGATGTTTGTCCAGAAATCTCTTTACAAGGATTCTGCTTAATATTTGCCCAGGAACTAAATATAACATTATTCGTTTATAATGTTTGCACTCCTGCAGATCTCCTTTCTTAGGCAACTTCACCGGAGATTCTTCTCTCCAGTCTGCTGTTATTGTTTCAGTATACAAGACTCTTCTAAATAAAGTATGCAAAAATTCAGTTTGTTTACATTAGATTTAGTAGCTCCTGCTGGGATACCATCTGGACCAACAGCTTTCCTACCCTTCACTAGTTTGATATCATTTCTAATTTCTACTTCCGATGGTTTCTCTCAATTGACAGCCAACGGAACTTCTGCAGGCTGCATATTTAGGGGATAATTTGGGAAGGCTGTGTTTTGATGTTTGTTGAAGCATTTGGCCTTTATTGCTGGTGAGAACATTACTATTTTTGCCAGTCCACTGGGTTGATTATAATTTCCTACCAATTTCCTTGTGGTGCTGTAATGGTCTCTGTTGTATGAAGCATCCTTTCGCTGCTACTTCTGTCTGTCCTGCTAGGCTGTCTAAATGCTGTTGTTTGCCTTACTGTGATGTAATCAAACAGTTGCTATAATCACCCATAACACTGTCTTGTAAAACGCTAGCAGTAGTGATGTTACACATCTTAGAAAATGTCACATGTTGATATGCCGAGTTGGAATTGGGGGGCAAGCTGAGTTCTATAGATCTGTTGATGTCCTTGAGCGGAAGCATCATGTAGCTGGAATTCTTCCACATGTAGCTGGAATTCTTCCACCTGTGGCTAGAAGTTGTGGGTAGTGGAAGCTTTCTTTCTTGGACTGACCACATTATGAGGACATATTTGTATAGCGTGTCATTATTAAGGCAGCAAATCCGGATTTTTCTGACTTTCCCATTGCATTAAAAATCCCACTCTGGCTGTAAGACTTTGAGATATTTCATGCCAGATAATCAAACCATTTGATGCTCTTTCTATATTTTAAAAAATGACATTGTTCTTAATCCCTGTTGTAATTCTTTGTGTCTGGCTCTGCATCTCTTGTTAACTCCCATCACTGGAAACTCATTTAACACAATAGTTTTCCATTTGTTAAAAAAAAACATATTTCATTTCTTCTTCTTCTTTCATTTGCTTGGAATTTATTATTTACATCTGAAATTTCCTCTCCTGCATAAACTTCACTTTTTTTTATTCACTTAGGGATCCGTAGAGTTTATCCATTTTATCTGTTCAACAGGAGTAAATTCTCTGAATGCAATCATTTCTCACATTTTAAAAATACTTCATTAACAATTATTTACCTGAGTTTTGTAAACATTTTGTTAGATAACAATACACATATGAAAAGCCGACCACTGTTTCTGTTATATTTAAACTGTGTTGTTTAAGATCTTAACAAAATATGCACATTTCCTATTATCGTTAAAATGCTGTGGTTGACTGCAACATCCTATAAAGGATATGCAGTTAACATTATCATCATGAACAAGTTTTGAAGGCAATGTCCTGTTCAAACCCTTCTGGGTGGGTCAAAGTAAGGAAATATAGTGTCCATGGGCTTTTCAGGTCGGGGTCTGTGGCTTCAGGTTTAGTGAACGCAGTGTCACAACTCCCTGGGTTGAGGCTTTGAAATCAGCTACTGGTGGTTTATGAGGAGATTTGCGTTGATTTGGTTTCAATGTATGTGCTTCGGCCATTCAGAAAGTAATAGCAAACTAGTATATAGTAAAATAAGCTAAGTGTTCAGTTCAAATCAAGAGTCGAGGAGCAGCACACCTAGAAGATGGAGAAATACAGTGATATGGTCGCTAGCCTTAGACAAGAAGGAAAAACCGTTGGGCTATTATCCGTTGAAATAGGCCATTGAGATGGCACAAGAGCCCTTGTTATCAACTCCGCATACTGCATGCTGATACAGCGAGGTGTGACAGGACAAGCAAGAACACAGGCACTTAAAAGACTGGGCGAGACAGCGAAATATTACCCTGTACGGACAATAATCACTTTCACATTAATATCCAAAATGTGACTGATTCAGTCATAGGATTATTAATGTGAGGCTGGAGTGGGCCCTAATTATAACCTCTGTTCTGAGGTTAAATGGGGTAGGGGTAGCGGAAAAAACAGTAGCAGTGGAGATGTCGCATGTTGGCTATGGAGCAAGCTTAATGCTGGGTAGGACAAGAATACACAGTAAATGGTTCAACCTTGCTTGCAATGTGAGTCACCGTCTCTCAAAAAGAACAAACAACCCCAGTATTATCAAAACCTGTCCATAAGATCGCAACCTCACAATAAGACTGAAACAACAGCTACAGTCTCATGCCAACCTGGGAGCCACATCACCAGGAAAGAACAGGGCACCCAAGCTGGGGCGCTACAGAGGGGTGGAAATATCACAATGTAGTGATAAGTCGGACCGGAAATGTCCTCCGAAGTCAAACCTCTGCAGCCAAGTGCCGACAACGACCGCTTGGACCAGCACAAGCCACAACTGTGTACAGAGGGCAGGCCAAAGCCTGAATAGAATTAGCCCAGAGGAAGAGCTGGCTTCAGCTGGGAGTGGTTCGCAAGCCATGAATGGGATACGAAGAAGGCAACATTGCAGCAACAACGTCTATTGACTGGGTTATAGCTAGCCACTAAAGCAGAGGTAAAAACTGTGGCCAACTGCCGAGGGAAGAAGCTGGCTTTCCCATTTCCCATGGTCAGTCGCGGTGCAGTGTCAACGCTGGCAGATGCACCGGGTGTCCAATGCCTCCCTCCCCTAGTTAGTATGGCTTCTGGGCAGACACAGTGATGTCAATAGGAACCATTTAGACAAATCCGCACGACAGGAGAAAAACGTCCGGAAGTCATGACCCAGACAGCCAGCACAGAGTCTATATTTCATGGTAGAAGAGAAAAGACTAAACATGACCATAAGGTCTCTCTATACTTCAGAGTAGAAGTGTAAGTACTAAACAAGTACTAATATCTCTATATACTTCAGGGTAGAAGTGTAAGTACTAAACAAGTACTAATATCTCTATATACTTCAGGGTAGAAGTGTAAGTACTAAACAAGTACTAATGTCTCTATATACTTCAGGGTAGAAGTGTAAGTACTAAACAAGTACTAATATCTCTCTATACTTCAGGGTAGAAGTGTAAGTACTAAACAAGTACTAATATCTCTCTATACTTCAGGGTAGAAGTGTAAGTACTAAACAAGTACTAATATCTCTCTATACTTCAGGGTAGAAGTGTAAGTACTAAACAAGTACTAATATCTCTCTATACTTCAGGGTAGAAGTGTAAGTACTAAACAAGTACTAATATCTCTATATACTTCAGGGTAGAAGTGTAAGTACTAAACAAGTACTAATATCTCTATATACTTCAGGGTAGAAGTGTAAGTACTAAACAAGTACTAATATCTCTATATACTTCAGGGTAGAAGTGTAAGTACTAAACAAGTACTAATATCTCTATATACTTCAGGGTAGAAGTGTAAGTACTAAACAAGTACTAATATCTCTATATACTTCAGGGTAGAAGAGGAAAGACTATATAAAATATTAAAGTGAAAACTACAAAAAATAACAAAACACATCAATAAATGAAACAACACAGTAACAAAACACATCAATAGATGAAACAACACATCACAATGTTCTTTGTGAATGACATGTCTTCATCATAACAATACATTTCATATTGTTGTCTATACACAAACATTTCATCAATATCATCATGAGCAACAACAAGCATACAACACTTCCTCTAGAATCTACCCCATGTAACCAACATGTCAACATTTATGTTAAACCATACAATAACCTATAACATACAACTTCAGAACCGACCAGCATTAGAAATGGTGAGAGTAAACACAAACAATCTGTACATACAAACAGTATAACACATCGACAAACACACCCAGATGTGACAAACCTCTGGCAAGAACATCCAAGACCACACATTAAACCAAAAGATAACTATGGGCGACAGGTTTAACTCACTCACTCATTCTCTTACGCGGTTCAGTCTGTCTTCAGAGTCCATCCATAGTGAATGTAAAGCTAATCACAATGAAAATTAATATTCAAGATAAGTGTTCTGTATTCTTTACAACAGGACTTTCCAAAACAAAGGGCGTATAAGAAATAATAAACATAATTGTGATGTTGCAAACAAATACATTTGCTAATTGTAAATGTTTAATTATACTAGCAACATTCTTATTGTCTACTGATTTTAATAGAGGGGACAAAATAATACTGTCTGATTAAGAGTTTGAGAATCCCTGCTCTAGAATATCAATGGCAGACACATTTTCTGGAGCTGTGTTTCCCAACCTTTTCTGAACTGTGATCTCCTTCAATGAGTGCTAAGCAGCCTGCGATACAATTTTACAATAGCCAAGTAGCCTGCAATGTTTTCAAACAGAGGCCTATGGATGTTCACAAAAACGATCCGCTACATGTGTAGGCTTGTGCACCAGCAACTGTGGGAGTCAGTGTGTTAGTCCAGTGCTCATGGGTTTAAATCTGCATCAGGGCAGATTTGTAACACCGACCTCGGCTCCCAGGTCGATCCATCCTTAAATGGGTACCAGAAAATATCGTGGGAAGTCAAGGGCGCTGGCAAGACACTGGTCACATGACCCAACGAGTGCTGACTGGTCTATGACATGATACTGATCACATGATCTAATGAGTGTTGACTGGTCTATGAGATGATACTGATCACATGACCCAATAAGTGTTGACTGGTCTATGACATGACACTGATCACATGACCTAATGAGTGTTGACTGGTCTATGAGATGATACTGATCACATGACCCAACGAGTGTTGACTGGTCTATGACATGATACTGATCACATGACCTAATGAGTGTTGACTGGTCTATGAGATGATACTGATCACATGACCCAACGAGTGTTACTTGGTCTATGACATGACACTGATCACACGACCCAATGTGTTGACTGGTCTATGAGATACTGATCACATGACCTAATGAGTGTTGACTGGTCTATGACATGACACTGATCACATGACCCAATGAGTGTTGACTGGTCTATGACACGACACTGATCACACGACCCAATGTGTTGACTGGTCTATGAGATGATACTGATCACATGACCCAACGAGTGTTGACTGGTCTATGACATGACACTGATCACATGACCCAACGAGTGTTGACTGGTCTATGACATGACACTGATCACATGACCCAACGAGTGTTGACTGGTCTATGACATGACACTGATCACACGACCCAATGTGTTGACTTGTCTATGAGATGATGCTGATCACATGACCTAATGAGTGTTGACTGGTCTATGACATGACATTGATCACATGACCCAATGAGTGTTGACTCGCCTATGATATGACACTGATCACATGACCCAATGAGTGTTGACTGGTCTATGACAAATATAGCTCCAGCACCATATGCCCCATGGGGAGTATTAAAGGATCCTTGACTCATTTTATTTCCTGCAATTAACTCACCACCAACTGTGCTATCCTATTTATATAATATACAAAATGATTTATACACACGTCTTGTTAGCTGACTGGACACATGTTGCAAGGCTCAAAGTCTCCTGAGAACATGGCACTTGCTGGACAATGTGGTCAGATGATCACTGCCCTAGCTTCCAGAAAATCGACTTGGTTCATGAGGCTGGACCAACCCTGGAACCATACATGAGGCTGGACCAACCCTGGAACCATACATGAGGCTGGACCAACCCTGGAACCATACATGAGGCTGGACCAACCCTGGAACCATACATGAGGCTGGACCAACCCTGGAACCATACATGAGGCTGGACCAACCCTGGAACCATACATGAGGCTGGACCAACCCTGGAACCATACATGAGGCTGGACCAACCCTGGAACCATACATGAGGCTGGACCAACCTGGAACCATACATGAGGCTGGACCAACCCTGGAACCATACATGAGGCTGGACCAACCCTGGAACCATACATGAGGCTGGACCAACCCTGGAACCATACATGAGGCTGGACCAACCCTGGAACCATACATGAGGCTGGACCAACCCTGGAACCATACATGAGGCTGGACCAACCCTGGAACCATACATGAGGCTGGACCAACCCTGGAACCATACATGAGGCTGGACCAACCCTGGAACCATACATGAGGCTGGACCAACCCTGGAACCATACATGAGGCTGGACCAACCCTGGAACCATACATGAGGCTGGACCAACCCTGGAACCATACATGAGGCTGGACCAACCCTGGAACCATACATGAGGCTGGACCAACCCTGGAACCATACATGAGGCTGGACCAACCCTGGAACCATACATGAGGCTGGACCAACCCTGGAACCATACATGAGGCTGGACCAACCCTGGAACCATACATGAGGCTGGACCAACCCTGGAAACCATACATGAGGCTGGACCAACCCTGGAACCATACATGAGGCTGGACCAACCCTGGAACCATACATGAGGCTGGACCAACCCTGGAACCATACATGAGGCTGGACCAACCCTGGAACCATACATGAGGCTGGACCAACCCTGGAACCATACATGAGGCTGGACCAACCCTGGAACCATACATGAGGCTGGACCAACCCTGGAACCATACATGAGGCTGGACCAACCCTGGAACCATACATGAGGCTGGACCAACCCTGGAACCATACATGAGGCTGGACCAACCCTGGAACCATACATGAGGCTGGACCAACCCTGGAACCATACATGAGGCTGGACCAACCCTGGAACCATACATGAGGCTGGACCAACCCTGGAACCATACATGAGGCTGGACCAACCCTGGAACCATACATGAGGCTGGACCAACCCTGGAACCATACATGAGGCTGGACCAACCCTGGAACCATACATGAGGCTGGACCAACCCTGGAATCATACATGAGGCTGGACCAACCCTGGAACCATACATGAGGCTGGACCAACCCTGGAACCATACATGAGGCTGGACCAACCCTGGAACCATACATGAGGCTGGACCAACCCTGGAACCATACATGAGGCTGGACCAACCCTGGAACCATACATGAGGCTGGACCAACCCTGGAACCATACATGAGGCTGGACCAACCCTGGAACCATACATGAGGCTGGACCAACCCTGGAACCATACATGAGGCTGGACCAACCCTGGAACCATACATGAGGCTGGACCAACCCTGGAATCATACATGAGGCTGGACCAACCCTGGAACCATACATGAGGCTGGACCAACCCTGGAACCATACATGAGGCTGGACCAACCCTGGAACCATACATGAGGCTGGACCAACCCTGGAACCATGCAGTTATTAAAGAATGTGCACATCTAGGGGGTTTGAATCCAGAACTACCAGGAGACCAGTGGGGCCACTAGCCACTCTGGCCTCTATAAAGGACATCCCTGGACCAGTGGGTCCACTAGCCACTCTGGCCTCTATAAAGGACATCCCTGGACCAGTGGGTCCACTAGCCACTCTGGCCTCTATAAAGGACATCCCTGGACCAGTGGGTCCACTAGCCACTCTGGCCTCTATAAAGGACATCCCTGGACCAGTGGGTCCACTAGCCACTCTGGCCTCTATAAAGGACATCCCTGGACCAGTGGGTCCACTAGCCACTCTGGCCTCTATAAAGGACATCCCTGGACCAGTGGGTCCACTAGCCACTCTGGCCTCTATAAAGGACATCCCTGGACCAGTGGGTCCACTAGCCACTCTGGCCTCTATAAAGGACATCCCTGGACCAGTGGGTCCACTAGCCACTCTGGCCTCTATAAAGGACATCCCTGGACCAGTGGGTCCACTAGCCACTCTGGCCTCTATAAAGGACATCCCTGGACCAGTGGGTCCACTAGCCACTCTGGCCTCTATAAAGGACATCCCTGGACCAGTGGGTCCACTAGCCACTCTGGCCTCTATAAAGGACATCCCTGGACCAGTGGGTCCACTAGCCACTCTGGCCTCTATAAAGGACATCCCTGGACCAGTGGGTCCACTAGCCACTCTGGCCTCTATAAAGGACATCCCTGGACCAGTGGGTCCACTAGCCACTCTGGCCTCTATAAAGGACATCCCTGGTTGATGGCACTGCTGGAAACATCATGTCCAGCCTAAATGATACAGAAGCTGTCACTGTGGTAGCAATACAAATGTTTAAACATCAGCCAACTGACCAGCAGATAATCAACTGCACCGCACTGGTAAGCCAACTGCCTATTAGTTCATCAACAACATTGGTCAACCAGCTGCTGAACACGTCACATGCAGCACAACTACCGCAACGACTCCCAGGGGTCTCACAAAAAATTGCACTCATTAACCGAATGAGTCTTAAAATAATCCCACAACATTCACAGCGTGAGGCAGATGACTTGACTACTTCATCACGGAGACCCCCCTCGGACATATCCACAATTTCTATTAAACTTCCATATTAGAGAAGTCTGCATGGCTGAAGGATAAGAACGATGACTCTGAAAATTCTGGCGCACTGATGGTGGGCTTCATTCCCTATAGTGGCAGTAACCTGGACACAAACAAATTCTCCATCACAAAGCAATGGTAAACTACTGAATGTAAAATTGCTGAGAAAATCAACCTGGGGTTGATTGTCATGTCCTGCAAAGTAGATGCAATATTGTTTATAATTAATATGATGAACTTTAGGCCACTGTTTACAGTACAGACAAGGAAACCAAAATCTGACATCAAGTCTGGAGTGAATAAGGAAAAATAACAAATACAGCAGCTTTAGTACACAAAGCTCTCTACAGCACTCAGAGAAGGATCTAGAAAGCTGACCACATGCTCACTGAGACACATGCAGCAGAACATCTTAATGTCTAGTGACACTGCAGCAGTAAGAACAACATTCATCAAAACATCTACCCATGTCCAGTATCAAGAAACAAACAGGAAAGACAACGAACGAGCAGCCACATGAGATTGCAAACACTTCAGCTCAATTCTTGTGACCATTTACACCAAAAATTATTTCAGTTTTCCGCACTTCTATACTCAGTCTGCATAACAAATGTACATACCCTCCATGGCTTTGTAGTAGTCAACGCAACACGACAAGAACAATGCAGGAAAATGCCACATTTGACTCAGCAGACACCCACTAGCAAAATCTGGCAGAGCATGTCTACTTTGCGCGGTTGTCAGCAAAAAATACTGACACACTTTCATCCAAGCAAAATATTAACAAGAATTCCAACGTACAGTTTCAGACACGACAACAATAATACTGACACACTTACATCCAAGTAAATTATTAACATGAATTCCAACATACAACTTCAGACAAAACAGCAAAAACACTGACACACTTTCATCCAAGCAAATTATCATCAAGAATTGCAACATACAATTTCAGACAAAACAGCAAAAACATAAGACACTTTCATCCAAGCAAATTATTAACAACAATTCCAACATACAGTTTCAGACATAACAACAAAAATACTGACACACTTTCATCCAAGTAAATTATTAACAAGAATTCCAACATACAACTTCAGACAAAACAGCAAAATGATACACTTTCATCCAAGCAAATTATCAACAAGAATTCCAACATACAACTTCAGACAAAACAGCAAAATGATACACTTTCATCCAAGCAAATTATCAAGAAGAATTCCAACATACAACTTCAGACAAAACAGCAAAAAACTCTGACACACTTTCATCCAAGCAAATTATCAACAAGAATTCAACACAACTACAGATTAAACAGCAAAAATAACATTGTGAGGAAATAAATACCTCAAGATGGGACTTCAAATTGAAGCAGTGTTTCAAATACATTTCAAAGAAAAACAGCTGGAAACGGATTCACATATCTGACACGCCTACTTTAAACAACATACCTGAGCACTGTCAGACAAACCATTTGGCCATGCCTCACACAATGTCACCTAGCAACCGGAATATGTTACAGGAAAGCAGCAGTTTACTGGCAGGTTGATAACATCGACTTTGCCCTTTAAAAAGTGGGCAGGCTTAGGCCAAAAGTGCCTTCTCTGTTGTATGCTGAACGCTGGCCAATGCTGACCCATTATCTTGTCAATTCCACAATTACATTTATCTCTTTCTACCTCTAGCTTGTGAGAAGTGATATCTCAGCCTGTTATGTCCAGTGATAAATGTGGAATTGACAAACTCCCCACAAGTGGGCAAGTGGTCATCTGTATCACTATCTCCCATCTTTACCTTGTTAAGAAGTGATAACTCAGCCTCTTATCCAGCACACTGTCTACAGACGACTACTTGTCCACTTCTGGGCAGTTGGTAATATCCATGATCTTTCTGATGACCTGACTGCAGTGCTTCCCATTTGTTAGGAATCTTTTGTCTGATAAATCCCATGACTTCATCATACATTATGTCAATATTAGACTCAGCTGGTCTTCTATTTCCATTTGCTAAAATGTTGGCTAATAAATTGTCAGCTCTACTGTAATGAGATGAGATGCACTGTATTACAATCCTGGGTTTTGGACAAAGCTTCTGACAGTTTTTACTCTTCAGCGTTGAGTCGATCGACCCTGCTAAATGAGTGAATAGAGTTATCTTTCTCAGTATTTTGCTCAGTCAACATTTCTGTGGCACTCTATAATTACCAGAGTATTTTCAAGATGCTATTGGTTTCTTATTTCTCCTCCACTCATTAGATTTAGAAGGAATTTTTCCACTTTCATCTTCTGTTGCATCTGTTACTGATCCATCTGTAATACAAATGGGTTTCAAGTGCTGCTTGCGTGACGTTTTCCTATGTATTACACAAGTTTTTCTATGCATTTCACTATGAAACTTTTCTATGTATTTGACTCTGAGGCAATTCTGACCAATTAGGATCAAAGGAAACATCTTAGGCCAAAGAACTTCAGGCAAACAATCAGACATTATACATAGAATGAAACAACTTCAGATAAACTATCTCTAGACAGACAAAATAAGGACAAGAAAACTTCAGACAACTTTGACCAAACAGTTGTGGACAAGAAAACTTCAGATAACTTTGATCAAACAACCATGGAACTTCAGACAACTTTGAGCAGACAACTTCGAACAGACAACCTGTGTAACCAAACTCACAGTTAAACCAACTCCCCACAAAACTAGATGACTAAGAATCATTCACCACAGACAAACTGTACATACATACATACGCACATGTGTACACATACACACAAACACAGAACAAACAAACAAGAGCAGGTCAATCCACAAACAATGCTTTCGTCCACACCGGTCCTGTTTGTGAGATGTGCATTTGACATGAGAAAGAAAGCAACAATCAAATATAAACAACATCTGCTACAGATGTGAAGTGACTGATTCACTTACAGTGACATCAGTAAACACCAGCCAGAGAAATACTGATGTAAAAAAAAGCTCAACAAGACCAACGATAAATGACATATGTTTCAGTATGTTGTACGCAACAAATGTCAGATATAATAAATAACATGAATTTATCAACCAACACATTTGTTTGTCAATGTTTACAATGGTCATTAATGTCAGTGTTCGCGACTGTCTTGTCAGCGTTCACTATGGTTTTTAATGTCAGCATTCACGGCGGTCATTAATGTCAGCATTCACTATGGTCATTAATGTCAGCATTCACAATGGTCATTAATGTCAGCATTCACAATGGTCATTAACGTCAGCATTCACTATGGTCATTAATGTCAGCATTCACAATGGTCATTAATGTCAGCATTCACGATGGTCATTAATGTCGGCATTCACGATGGTAATTAATGTCAGCATTCACTATGGTCATTAATGTCAGCATTCACAATGGTCATTAATGTCAGCATTCACTATGGTCATTAATGTCAGCATTCACAATGGTCATTAATGTCAGCATTCACAATGGTAATTAATGTCAGCATTCACTATGGTCATTAATGTCAGCATTCACAATGGTCATTAATGTCGACAATCACGACGGTCATTAATGTCAGCATTCACTATGGTAATTAATGTCAGCATTCACAATGGTCATTAATGTCGACAATCACGACGGTCATTAATGTCAGCATTCACTATGGTAATTAATGTCAGCATTCACAATGGTCATTAATGTCAGTGTTCACGATGGTCATTAATGTCAACATTCACAATGGTTATTAAATCAGATACCATCTAATTATTTGAGCGCTAGCACTAGTAGTGCTTCCCAAATGGTTTCAGGAACCAACTGACACTTGTGTGTGTCAAAATTAACATTGGTGTGGTGTGTGGGCAGGGAAGGTGGGATAAATTCACAAACAATTCAGGATTGTGACACTACAAGAATATGATGGCCATTTTAAACATGCCATTACGTGCAATGTTTCAGAGATTCTGGATGCTTCCAGATATATGGACAGATAAACAGTATGTCTTTTGGCTAATATTTGCCATGTCTTAATGGCACATGTGCAGTAGTATTTAAAGGGCCAATGTTACAGGAACTGATGCATATATTACAATAAGACTACAAAAACAAGGAGCCTGCAGCACATTCGGAACTACGTGGAAGTCAAAATAAATTAAACTTAGTAGCAAACAAAAGCTACAAACATTACTTGGTGCCTACAGAGATTAGGACTAACTTGGTATGATAGAATCACCAATGTGGAACTATGGAGAGAACTAAAGCGATATGACACAATCACTAATGTGGAACTATGGAGAGAACTAAATGCCAGTGGAGAATGCCTAAGGAGAGAATGCCTAAGGAGAGAATGCCTAAGGAGAGAATGCCTAAGGAGAGAATGCCTAAGGAGAGAACTAAATGCCATCAAGAGGCCAGGAAAAGACAGTGGTGCTGGACAGGACACACACTGACAATCCTGTTAACAGTATCATTGGAATGACTTTACTCTGAAAGCCACATGCACCAGTGAGAGACCAATCATTTGTGGAGAGCCTGGAAAGAGCTGCAGCATACAGCAAAGAGTAGAAGGGCTAGACATGAGGTGGTTGAGGCCCTTGCACCAGTAACAGACCAATCATTTGTGGAGGGGATGGACAGAGCTGCAGCAGACAGTAGAAGGGTTGGGCATGAGATGGCCGAGGCCCATGCACCAGTGAGAGATAAACGGCTGAAGAACATTTACTTTCATAGATCTCTGGTACCTATTCTATCAGGCTGGACTGGACCTCAGAAATGTCCTGGTCAGAAACAATTTATTCTGTCTCCAATGGAGATCAAACTCCCCACAACCTTCTGTGTAGACAGGTCAGTGCCCTAACAATCACTCTCTGTTAACCCATACAGTTGTTGTGCTACATGATATCAACATCCACTGATCATCATGATTATGGCTAGATGCAGGGGAAATCAGGAGAAGATCTGGCTGCAGCACATGCAGGCAAGGATGGGTCACACTGTTTGTTAACCAGCCTGCAGCAGGGTCATTCAAAATCCACACCCTTCAACTTCTGCAGGGAGAGATCAAGCACTTATGGGCTTGTCTCTAGTTCAGTGTCATGGATTCTTCATCACAGATGAACAGCACAAGGCTGTTATATCATCATCATATTTCTCTGAAAAATGCAGGCTTCCTGTGCAAAATGAATTCTTTCAACATAGTCCAATTTATTCAAAGTCAGTAGTTATCAAATTAATGGCAAATTCCATATCCCTAAACCATACTGAAAAACTTTTGTACATGCCAAGAATTTGCACTATGGTAATAAAATAAACAACTGTTAAGAAATGATGTGAGATTATTTGTGCATGCAACAACAGAACTGTGAACACCACCACGTGTGAAGCACACCCAAGAGCTTTCAGCCGTAAGCTCTTTTAAACCTGGACATTGAAGAGCAAAAACAGGGATGGAGAACAACAACACAGATGGCAATCCACTGTATCCAACAGTCCTGGTGCAGAGTTACACTTTAAACAATGTTACGTGTGTATATGTTACAGGATGTCCACAAAGTCCTCATGTGGGTTTAACACGTAACAAATGTGAATGTGTACACATTACAGGAGCCGTGTTGGTGTAATGACCTGCCTTTTTGGTCGTCATGTATTCAAATCTTCATTGAGATGGGGATTATTTAAAAACTAACCCAGGATCTCAGGTTGACCAGCCTAACACTAGTACCAGAAATGTGCTGGACAGCAGAGGTAGCCAGTGTGGCACTGACACATCCACCCGTAGCCACAATGTCATGTCTGTGTTTGCAATGTTTATACAAAAAGTTATGTCTTGTTTTTTTAATGCCTACATAATACGTAATATGTGTGTTTGCAACATTTACATAAAATGCCACGTCTGTGTTTGTAATATCTACAAAAAATGTAATGTGTGTGTCTTAACATCTACAAAAAATGTAATGTCTGTGTTTGAAATATCTACATGAAATGTAACGTGTGTTTGTAATGCCTACCACAAAATGTAACATCTGCATTTGTAATGCCTACCACAAAATGTGATGTCTTATCTGTACAAATTAACCGCTGAGGGATTAAAAAAAAAACACCATTGTCACCATCTAAAATGTGCATATCTGAAGTCCAATTGTAAAACTGCAGAAGAACTTCAGGGACACTCTTTGCACCACAAATCCCTGGAGAAACTTAACAAATGTCAGACAACTAGAAAGTTACTTTCCTTATCAATTTTGCTTTTGATGCAGACACATTGATGTATCAGTACCAACTTGCAGACGCAGCAGTGAGCATACAGTCCACTACCTCCTTTCTTTTCTCTGTACAAGATTGGGAAACAAAAGTCTGCCTGATCAGTGGACAGGGAAACAAATGTCTGCCTAATGAGTGGACAGGGAAACAAAAGTCTGCCTGATCAGTGGACAGGGAAACAAATGTCTGCCTAATGAGTGGACAGGGAAACAAAAGTCTGCCTGATCAGTGGACAGGGAAACAAATGTCTGCCTAATGAGTGGACAGGGAAACAAAAGTCTGCCTGATCAGTGGACAGGGAAACAAATGTCTGCCTAATGAGTGGACAGGGAAACAAAAGTCTGCCTGATCAGTGGACAGGGAAACAAATGTCTGCCTAATGAGTGGACAGGGAAACAAAAGTCTGCCTGATCAGTGGACAGGGAAACAAATGTCTGCCTAATGAGTGGACAGGGAAACAAAAGTCTGCCTGATCAGTGGACAGGGAAAACAAATGTCTGCCTAATGAGTGGACAGGGAAACAAAAGTCTGCCTGATCAGTGGACAGGGAAACAAATGTCTGCCTAATGAGTGGACAGGGAAACAAAAGTCTGCCTGATCAGTGGACAGGGAAACAAATGTCTGCCTAATGAGTGGACAGGGAAACAAAAGTCTGTCTGAAGAGTGGAAAGGGAAACAAAAGTCTGCCTGACGAGTGGACAATCAATCACCATCTGTGCTGTGGAGACGTACTAGACACTTTGCACTCTGCAGATTACAAGACAGTCCCAGTAATTCCCCATGATGATAGTCATTGACAAGTGACCTTGTCTTGCACTTTTACTTCAGAAAGAATTAAGTTACATACAGTCCCCAATGACATCCGCTCATACACGAGTGAACCTGATACGATGGGGGATCTCAACCACACAACCATTCAGTTTCCTGTTATTGCACAGATTTCTTGGAATGCCATTCACATTTGAGCTCAGCATAAGTCAAAGTCAAGTTTGAATAATGGAGACGCAGACAACAGGTTGCACAAATTATTGCCTGGCATATTTCGCTGCATCTTATCAGGTGCATACCGCAGAAGTCACTCAACATGAAACAAAACAAAGAATTCAAGCTCAAATATACAACACACGTATTTCCACTGTAATTTACACTGTTCATCACGGTAATTTTAAACCTACCAGCATGACATTTTGTTTACACAACAATGGTTTAACCATACAGGATGCAACTTATTCAGAGATTGCATGTGTCTTCATGTGTTCAAATTCACAAGAAGAAACCACTGTTGTGTCAAAAACAACAAACTTTTAACATACATTTTTCACTGAAAATTAAACACCCTACGAGGCTGGCCAAATTTAGGCACATTCCATTTTCAGAAAAATACTAATCAAAAGCTAACAAAAAAAAAAAAAAAACAGAAATTTAGTGGACAATATAAATGCCATAACACCATGGCATTCTTTCCCCCACCCTTCACCGTGTATTCAGTGCCAGTTTATTGCCTTCAGTTTATGCATTCAGACATGCCATGGTTTCTCGAGGTTATTCAACACTGTCTGCTCCCTTGCCCCGCACCAGGTGATGGTTAGTTATAGGTACCCGGTATAGAGAGGACTGGATTACTCAGCCTCATTGATCCACGAGTAATCTCTAGATAACTGTGAGATGAAATTACCTGTACCATTGCTATTTTTCAATGTAGTCCTCTGTCTCTGCAGCACATTTCCCCTCATCAGTTTACATACATCTATTTTCCGGCAGCATAATATTCTGTTGGCAGTCATTGGAGAACCTCCTGTCACACTTTGTCACCCGTATCAAACTTTTGTCCTCTGACATGCTGTTTCAGAGGGCCAAAAAGATTAAAATCACCTGAAGCCAAGCCAGGACTGTTAAGTCGGGTGTGGCATTACCTCCCAATGGAATTGGTCAATAATTGCCATAGTTTTGGTGACACTATGGGGGTTTTGTGATGTTGTGTTGAATGACACCTTAACTGGACAGTCCTGTATGTTTATGGTGACTGGCTCTCTTGATGTCAGTTGAAATCTGGCCACAGCAGTAACACATTGGTTAAAGCTGAACTTTACATGAAGATGTCAGAAATTTCACAGAAATGTAATAATTTTAATGACATTGTGGTTGCCAAAGTTAGAATAAACTTTGAGGCTTTTGAAATTAAATGTTACAAACAAATTCTTATATTGCTGCGGATCACGAAGTAAAATATAACACTGACACTATATAAGATCTGAACATTGCAGACAACTGACTCATAAACAGCCTGATGTCTTGACAATTGAAATATTTTGGCCATATCAAACATTGCAGGAGATTAGAGAGAACAGTGACGAAAGGTCCTGGAAAGGGGACATAAGCCCAGAATGTATTACTACAAAAATGCTGAAGAATCAAAGAAAGCGCCTGGGCCAAATTTGATTCCAACATCCCCCTCCTCTCTTCTTCTCAAGGTCGTGTACGCCACTGACCCACAAAGTCCGTTCATGTCAGGAAGCACAAGTAATAGCTAAACGTACCTTCCTAGCAAAAACTGCCATATGGGTCAGAAACACCATGTAAATCACATATACGAGAGGAAGTCAATAAGTAAGTCACACATGGCTGTCGAAAAATAACTAAATATGATAACAACTTGAAACCAGTTTATTTTTATACATACATTGTCCCTTTATTTCTCAACATAATTTCCACCAACATTGATGCACTTATCCCATCGTTTTATCAGTCCTCCCACAGAATTGCGTGCTCTGTTTTCTAAACAATGTTTTCACTTCACATTCAACTTCAGCGTCATTCATGAAATATCTCCTGCCAAGGGCTAAGTCAGGGCTGTAAGGTGGATGTTCCAGAACTTCCCACCTACCTTTTGCCCACAAAAAATGCACAACAGCATGTTGCCCTTTGGTTATACACTGCGTAAGTACAGTTGCCATTTTGTTTATGCGCTGTGGATGAGCATGAGACACTTAGCACCACCTGATGAACGGGAATATAAAGTTCAATGTTGCTGTCACCTAATGACACCTGTAGAAAACACCAACTACATTTACCCGCCATCCCACAGAACTGTGTGACTTACTTACATGACTCGCTATCGTGCAAGGTCACAGTATTACATGGTGACGTGGTAGTTCTCTTCCTTGCTACCTGCCCTTTAATTCTTATCGCAGAGAAAATCTAGGCTCTAATTTATTGTCACTGGCCTAGCCAAGGAAATTAACCCATTGACATCTCCAAATAGGTAGGATTCATAACTTACAAGATTAATGTGCTGTAGAATTCATGACTTAAATGATTCATGAGCTGTAGGATTCAAGACTTAAAGGATTAATAACTTATAGGATCAATGTGCAGTAAAATTATTAATACCTTACAGGATTTATGAGCTGTTGGAATAAACGGCAGAATGACCCACTAGAGCAAGCATAAGTGAATGCTATGATTCATGAGTATCTAAGATCATGAGGCTAGGATTCCTGAGCAGTAAGACTCATGTATGCTAGGATTCAAGAGCAGTAGGATTAATGAGTGGTATGATCCATAAGTGGCATGATTCATGAGCATATAAGATTCACTGAGTGCTAGGATTCCTGAGCAGTAAGATTAATATGTGCCAGAATCATTAGTGGTGGGATTAATGTGTGCTAGATTAATGAGCAGTTTGATGCCTGAATGGTAGGACCCCTAAGTGCTAGGATTCATCAGCGGTAGGATTCATGTATGCCAGATGAATGAGCAGTTTGATTCTTGAATCCATAAGTGCTAGAATTCATAATAACAGCACCAAGGAAAGGAAGTATAACCAAAAAACTTCTAATATTGAGAAAAGAAAACGCATATTAAAATTACAAAACGATCACCTTGTTCACCCAATGATGAAACCACAAATGTTAGAACGACCCAGCCTGAATGTCTGATAAACAAAATATGTGCAGTCACATAGCAGCACACGATGGAAGAATGTACAACTTTCTAAATGCCTGCGTCATGAAATACAACTGCCTTCCAAATTTACACAATCACTACTGTTGGTTATATATAGTATGTTAGTTGCCTA
>JACEFZ010016827.1:0-77500 GCA_014155875.1 Cepaea nemoralis | reverse complement strand
TCTCCACACATCTGGTCTATGGTGTTGTGTTTCTCCACACATCTTGTCTATGGTGGTGTTGTTATCTCCACACATCTTGTCTGGTGTGTTGTTATCTCCACACATCTTGGTCTATGGTGGTTTGTTATCTCCACACATCTTGGTCTTATGGTTGTTGTTTCTCCACACATCTTGGTCTCTGAGTGTTGTTATCTCCACACATCTTGGTCCCTATGGTGTTGTTATCTCTCCACACATCTTGGTTCTTATGGTGGTGTTGTTATCTCCACACATCTTGGTCTATGGTGGGTGTTGTTAATCTCCACACATCTTGGTCTCTGAGTGTTGTTTATCTCCACAACATCTTGGTTCTATGGTGTTGTTAATCTCCACCACATCCGTGCGTCTAGTGTGCTTGTTGTTATCTCCCAGCACATCTGGGTCTATGGTGGTGGTTGTGATCTCCACACATCTTGGTCTATGGTGGTGGTTTGTTATCTTCCACACCATCTGGTTCCTCTGAGTGTGTTATCTCCACACATCATTAGGGTCTATGGTGTTGTTGTTATCAGCCAACACATCTTGGTCTATGGTGGTGTTGTTATCGTCCCCCATCTTATCTTGGTCTATGGTGGTGTTGTTTCTCCTCCTACCCAAATCTTGCTCTCGGGGTGGTGTTGTTATCTCCACACATCTTGGTCTATGGTGTTGTTTGTTATCTCCACACATCTTGGTCTTATGGTGGTGTTGTTATCTCCACACATCTTGTCTATGGTGGTTGTTTATCTCCACACATCTTGGTCTATGGTGGTGTTGTTATCTCCACACATCCTGGTCTCTGGTGGTGTTGTATCTCCACACATCTTGGTCTATGGTGGTGTGTTATCTCCACACATCTTGGTCTATGGTGTTGTTATCTCCACACATCTTGCTCTCTGGTGGTGTTGTTATCTCCACACATCTTGGTCTATGGTGTTGTTATCTCCACACATCTTGGTCTATGGTGTTGTTATCTCCACACATCTTGCTCTCTGGTGGTGTTGTTATCTCCACACATCTTGGTCTATGGTGGTGTTGTTATCTCCACACATCTTGGTATCTGAGTGTTGTTATCTCCACACATCTTGGTCTATGGTGTTGTTATCTCCACACATCTTGGTCTATGGTGGTGTTGTTATCTCCACACATCTTGGTCTATGGTGGTGTTGTTATCTCCACACATCTTGGTCTATGGTGGTGTTGTTATCTCCACACATCTTGGTCTCTGAGTGTTGTTATCTCCACACATCTTGGTCTATGGTGTTGTTGTTATCTCCACACATCTTGGTCTATGGTGGTGTTGTTATCTCCACACATCTTGGTCTCTGAGTGTGTTTATCTCCACACATCTTGGTCTCTGAGTGTTTGTTATCTCCACACATCTTGGTCTCCTGAGTGTTTGTTATCTCCACACATCTTGGTCTATGGTGGTGTTGTTATCTCCACACATCTTGGTCTATGGTGTTGTTGTTATCTCCACACATCTTGGTCTATGGTGGTGTTGTTATCTCCACACATCTTGCTCTCTGGTGGTGTTGTTATCTCCACACATCTTGGTCTATGGTGGTGTTGTTATCTCCACACATCTTGGTCTATGGTGGTGTTGTTATCTCCACACATCTTGGTCTATGGTGTTGTTGTTATCTCCACACATCTTGGTCTATGGTGGTGTTGTTATCTCCACACATCTTGGTCTATGGTGGTGTTGTTATCTCCACACATCTTGGTCTCTGAGTGTTGTTATCTCCACACATCTTGGTCTATGGTGTTGTTGTTATCTCCACACATCTTGGTCTATGGTGGTGTTGTTATCTCCACACATCTTGGTCTATGGTGGTGTTGTTATCTCCACACATCTTGGTCTTGGTTGTTATCTCCACACATCTTGGTCTATGGTGGTGTTGTTATCTCCACACATCTTGCTCTCTGGTGGTGTTGTTATCTCCACACATCTTGGTCTATGGTGGTGTTGTTATCTCCACACATCTTGGTCTATGGTGGTGTTGTTATCTTCACACATCTTGGTCTATGGTGTTGTTGTTATCTCCACACATCTTGGTCTATGGTGGTGTTGTTATCTCCACACATCTTGGTCTATGGTGGTGTTGTTATCTCCACACATCTTGGTCTATGGTGTTGTTGTTATCTCCACACATCTTGGTCTATGGTGGTGTTGTTATCTCCACACATCTTGGTCTCTGAGTGTTGTTATCTCCACACATCTTGGTCTCTGAGTGTTGTTATCTCCACACATCTTGGTCTATGGTGTTGTTGTTATCTCCACACATCTTGGTCTATGGTGGTGTTGTTATCTCCACACATCTTGGTCTATGGTGGTGTTGTTATCTCCACACATCTTGGTCTATGGTGTTGTTGTTATCTCCACACATCTTGGTCTATGGTGTTGTTGTTATCTCCACACATCTTGGTCTATGGTGTTGTTGTTATCTCCACACATCTTGGTCTATGGTGTTGTTGTTATCTCCACACATCTTGGTCTATGGTGGTGTTGTTATCTCCACACATCTTGGTCTATGGGTGTTGTTGTTATCTCCACACATCTTGGTCTATGGGTGTTGTTGTTATCTCCACACATCTTGGTCTCTGGGTGTTGTTGTTATCTCCACACATTCTTGGTCTATGGTGGTGTTGTTATCTCCACACATCTTGGTCTATGGTGGTGTTGTTATCTCCACACATCTTGGTCTCTGGTGTTGTTGTTATCTCCACACATCTTGGTCTATGGTGTTGTTGTTATCTCCACACATCTTGGTCTATGGTGGTGTTGTTATCTCCACACATCTTGGTCTATGGTGTTGTTGTTATCTCCACACATCTTGGTCTATGGTGGTGTTGTTATCTCCACACATCTTGGCTCTATGGTGGTGTTGTTATCTCCACACATCTTGGTCTCTGGTGTTGTTGTTATCTCCACACATCTTGCGTCTCTGGTGTGTTGTTATCTCCACACATCTTGGTCTATGGTGTTGTTGTTATCTCCACACATCTTGGTCTCTGGTGTGTTGTTATCTCCACACATCTTGGCTCTCTGGGTGTTGTTGTTATCTCCACACATCTTGGTCTCTGAGTGTTGTTATCTCCACACATCTTGCTCTCTGGTGGTGTTGTTATCTCCACACATCTTGGTCTATGGTGGTGTTGTTATCTCCACACATCTTGGTCTATGGTGGTGTTGTTATCTCCACACATCTTGCTCTATGGTGGTTGTTGTTATCTCCACACATCTTGGTCTCTGGGTGTGTTGTTATCTCCACACATCTTGGTCTCTGGGTGTTGTTGTTATCTCCACACATCTTGGTCTCTGGTGTTGTTGTATCTCCACACATCTTGGTCTCTGAGTGTTCGTTATTCTCCACACATTCTGGGTGTTTTGTTATCTCCACACATCTTGCTCTCGGTGGTGTTGTTATCTCCCAACATCTTTGGTTCTATGGTGGTGTTGTTATCTCCACACATCTGGGTCTCTGGGTGTTGTTGTTCTCTCCACACATCTTGGTCTATGGTTCGTTGTGTTATCTCCCACACATCTTGGTCTCTGGGTGTTGTTGTTGTCTCCACCACCATCCTTGGTCTATGGTGTTGTTGTTAATCTCAACAACATCTTGGTCTATGGGTGGTGTTGTTATCTCCACCACATCTTGGTCTATGGGTGTTGTTGGTTATTCTCCACAACTATCTTGGTCTATTGGGTGTTGGTTGTTATATCCACACATCTTGGTCTCTGGGTGTTGTTGTTTATCTCCACACCATCTTGTTCTCTGGTGTGTTGTCTGTTATCTCCAACAATCTTGGTCTCTGAGTGTTTGTTATCTCCACCCACATCTTGCTCTCCTGGTGGTGTTCGTTATCTCCAACACATCTTGGTCTATGGTGGTGTTGTTATCTCCACACATCTTGGTCTCTGGGTGTTGTTGTTATCTCCACACATCTTGGTCTATGGTGTTGTTGTTATCTCCACACATCTTGGTCTCTGAGTGTTGTTATCTCCACACATCTTGCTCTCTGGTGGTGTTGTTATCTCCACACATCTTGGTCTCTGAGTGTTGTTATCTCCACACATCTTGCTCTCTGGTGGTGTTGTTATCTCCACACATCTTGGTCTATGGTGTTGTTGTTATCTCCACACATCTTGCTCTCTGGTGGTGTTGTTATCTCCACACATCTTGCTCTCTGGTGGTGTTGTTATCTCCACACATCTTGGTCTCTGAGTGTTGTTATCTCCACACATCTTGCTCTCTGGTGGTGTTGTTATCTCCACACATCTTGGTCTCTGAGTGTTGTTATCTCCACACATCTTGGTCTCTGAGTGTTGTTATCTCCACACATCTTGCTCTCTGGTGGTGTTGTTATCTCCACACATCTTGGTCTCTGAGTGTTGTTATCTCCACACATCTTGCTCTCTGGTGGTGTTGTTATCTCCACACATCTTGGTCTATGGTGGTGTTGTTATCTCCACACATCTTGGTCTCTGAGTGTTGTTATCTCCACACATCTTGCTCTCTGGTGTTACAGACAAGCTCTCCATGCCGCTGTCTCAGTACATTCAGCAATATTTCTCTTGGTTGCCCTTGACTTTTTAACCACTGATCTCTCCAGTTGTCACGATATCTACTATGTCACGCCTCTCATTACAAGACCAAAGAATGCTGTCTTTACCTTCTTATCCTCATATCAGTCCTAACACAATGTGAAATCTCTGAATTTTCCCCTTCTAAGCTGAATCCATATGTGAGTACTATACAGTGTTAGCTCTTTTTGTCCTAAGGCAAGGTCTATACCGGGAGGTACCAGAGGATCTGGCTCATACTTGGGATGCAAAAAACACATAATCAGATGGCTACTGGTACTATTAGTATTGATACTCTTCACTGGCTGTTGTGGATGTGGTCAGAGCACGGATGGGAATGTCCGAGTGCTTGAGATCGGTTCTTGACTCAAGCCAACAACATCCACAAGTCTTAAGACAAGCAACATGTGTGATGGGCTATTCTTCATGTATACCAATCAATGTCATGCATGACTGTACTTTTTATGTTACTTAACAGGACTCCATAATTTACCCCCCCCCCCCCCCCCCCCCCCCCCCCCCCCCCCCCCCCCCTATTCTGCAGCAGATATAGACAGTCAATTTCAGTGAACGAAAGAAGAGAAGAACAACTCCGGTATTTATCGGCTGTTTGTGATTTTCTCAGCAATTCTACATTCAGTAGTTTGTCATTGTGTGCAGATTGATTGACGCCCATACCATTGTGAAAATCAACGCAAAGTGATCTGCCCCTAAATCGCATGCGGCTGACTTAAAAACCTGGTATGTTGTGATTGTGAGACTGTTCACTACCCTCAGGCACTAGCTAGCTTGTTGTAACAATGTTGATTATGTATTTGAATTGTAACAAGGTTGATGATGTATTTGACTTGTTGTAACAAGGTTGATGATGTATTTGATTTGTTGTAACAATGTTGATGATGTTGATGTATTTGACTTGTTGTAACAATGTTGATGATGTATTTGACTTGTAACAAGGTTGATGATGTATTTGACTTGTTGTAACAAGGTTGATGATGTATTTGACTTGTTGTAACAAGGTTGATGATGTATTTGACTTGTTGTAACAAGGTTGATGATGTATTTGACTTGTTGTAACAATGTTGTTTATGTATTTGATTTGTAACAAGGTTGATGATATATTTGGCTTGTAACAAGGTTGATGATGTATTTCATTTGTTGCAATAAGATTGCTGGCTTGCTTGCGTTCACTGGCTGTGAACTCCATCGTGAAGTCCTGTATGTCAGATGAATACATCCTGTTGTCCAACATTAGTGTGATGTCATACCGGACCTGACGTATGCGCGAGTATCCATTGTCCCATGTCTGGCTTATAGGTGTGCAGACTGCCGGTTCCTCGCCGTGCAGGCAGATACTCTCCGACTTCGGAGGAAAGCAACAAGGTTGATTATCTGACCCAAACAAATGTCAGACACTTGCGATTACCCTTCCAGGCAACTGCTGTGGTCCTGAGTGACTCAAAGACTTGCCCTTTAACCCCAAAATCCTCATATATTAGTCTGAAAGGCTATTTCTGTATACACCTGTTTGTAGTTGGGGTTCGGGAGGATACCAATGAAAACAGCAAAAACAATAACAGCTTATTCAATAAAATATGGCTCAAGGGACAGATACCAGCACAGTGGAAGAAGGTGACAGTTATACCAATAAACAAAATAGTTCAAGAACCCTCAAAGAATCAACTCATAAAGACCAATGTCCCTGACATCACACCTCGGGAAAATCATATAAACAATCATCACTAAAAGAATCACACATCACCTGGAAAAAAATGGACTAATTAGCTACATGTAATTAGGATTCAAAACTACTGATCGTAATCTTGCCAAGAAATCAACATACAGCTGAAAGATGCTGGTGTTGACAGCGATGTCCTGTAAAGGATATGCAACAAAAAAAATTATTAAAAAAAAAAATCAGGATTCAGAATTAACCGAAGCATAGTAGACCAAATAATCAAATTAGAAAACTATGTGAAAAAAGCATTCAAAAAGGGGGAGAAAACAACAGCAGTATTTCTAGACCTAGCTAAAGCATATGAGCAATGCTGGAGACAAGCAGCCCTGATCAACATCAACAAAATAGATATAGCAGGCAGGACATACAGATATATCAAACACTTTCTACAGAATAGAAGCTTCAGGATACATATACAAAACGAGGAATCCAGCACTTATGAACAAGAACACGGAATACCACAGGGATCGGTGATATCACCAACAATATATGCAATACTAATAAATGACCTAGAGGAAGAAAAACTGGAAGACAGGATAGGGATATCGCAGATCGCCAACGACTGTGCAATAAGGAGAAGTGGAAGACACACAAAAACTACAAGAGACAAAAAAAAAATTTAGTCGCATGTCCTTCACAGGACAAAACAGTCAACCACAGCATTTTGGCTGTTCGTGATTCCTGGGTAAGTTTTATGTTCAGTAGTTTGCTATTGCTTTTTGAACGATCGGCACCTATACGTTTCTTGAATAAGCCAGCACTGCTTGTTTCGAACCTGGGCATACGGGATTATGAATTGTGTACGCAACTCCTTCGCCACGGATACCAGTAAGAGACTGACTACAAAGGCAAATAAACAGAATAGCTGAATGGATGCAGAAATGTGAATTCCAGATCAACAAAGACAAAACCGTCAGCATGATTTTTAATGCAAAGAAATAACAGGAATACACAGACGGGAACATAAGAATCCACGGGAAGACTATAACAAGAACAAACAGCACACGATTCCTGGGAATGACGTTAGATGAACAACTAAACTGGAAAAAAAAAACAGCCCAGAAAATCGAGAAGGGAAAAAAGACAACAAACCTGCTAAGAGTAATTAAAAATGGATGGGGAGCCCACACAAAAACAATGTTAATGTTATATAAATCACTAATCAGGGGGAGAATAGAGTACGGAAACATAGTATACATAGAGAAACTAGCAGACATGTACAACAACAGTATAGGGAGTGCTAGCATCAAGGAGGAATGGTTACACAGCTATCTGATTCCCTTGCCGAAGCCTGACAAAGACCACAAGAAAATTCAGGGATATCGAATTATAACCATGCAGAATACAATAGGCAAGCTGCTTGAGAAGGTAATTGCCAGGAAAATATCAAGCCAACTAGAGAGGCAAGGTGTTTTCCCACCTACCCTGGGTGGATACCGTCCAAAAAGAGAAACCTGGACCAATGCAGCAGTCTTTGCCCACGATGTCTATGAAGGTTTCCACTCAGGCACTGAAACCGTTGCTGCAGCGATTGATCTTGAGGACGCATACAACAGAGTACCACTGGATTTTTTAATGTTTCAGCTTCTTGAACTAAACGTAAGTCCATTCCTCCTTAGTTGGATCGCTGCAACTCTCTTCCAACGGAAAGTAGTTTTTAGATGTGGCAGTTGGACTTCGGAACCAACAACAATATATCCTGGCCTACCACAGGGATCACCATTATCTCCGGTACTGTTCAACGCCTACACAGTGAGAATCACCAGTGAGCAGATCACTGGACCTGGCAGGACATTGTCATATGCCGATGATGTTTTAGTGTATCGTCAGGGTAAGGATAGAGAGGAGGTTGCTGTGGAACTACAAACCGAACTCAATCGCATAAGTACTTGGTGTGATGAAGCTGGGGCAATGGTCAACCCAACAAAGGCAACAGTGACTTGGTTCTCGTTGAATAATCATATTGTCAACAATCCAACACCAACTGTAATGCTGTGTTCAGAGACGGTGGAAAGAACGCTGGCAATGAGTTACCTGGGGATACGGTTTGATCGAAGCCTTGCTTATAATGTGCACATAGACCAGGTGATAACAAAGGCCAAGCGGGGTTTGGCAGCGATGCGGGTGATGGCGGCAGCAAACTGTGAGCAGCGCCATCTATGTCTTCTGTACGAGGGGCTGGTCATGTCTGTTTTGGAGTATGCAATGGCAATCCTGACTCTCAGCCATAAGCAGATAGAAAGGATGGAAAGGATACAGAATGAAGCTATGCGCATTATTCTTGGATGTACAAGAGATACAGCATGCAGGGCTATGCGCTACCTTCTTGATTTTCCAACCATTGAAGAGAGAATGCAAGTTTGCAGGGCACGTGCCTACCTCAGAATTAACGCAAACACACAGCATCCACTGCATAGTGAAATTAGGAAGGTGAAGGGCAGTAGGTTAAAAAGAGGACGGTCGTGGATGGGTCAAGCCGAGGACATTCTTCAACAGGTGTGTTCACTTGAGGACTTAGAACCTGGCGAGGAGTGGGTGCAAGTGCCAACAGACTTCTGCACATCCTTTTCAGTTTGCATCCAGCTAGATAGAAAATGCAGACAAGAAAATCCGGCTGCTGTTGAGGCTGAAGTACAAGCGTTGATTTTCGAGAATTCGCTAGACAGTGACGCGGTCATCTACACAGATGGGTCGGTCGTCCGACATGTGAGAAGCTCATGGGCCTTTACAGCTCGGGCCGGAGGGAGAATTGTGAAGGAGGACTCTGGTGCTTTCACTGAAACCACAAGTAGCCTGACCATGGAAGTCATGGCAGTAAGTAAAGCAATAACATGGCTCGAGACACAGACATTCACTAGGGCTTGTTTCCTTAGCGACTCAATGAACATGATCAAGAGGATAGAGGAGGGGTCGATCCGAAGAGAATGGTTGCTGCCTCTGAAGCGGTCTCGGCTGGCAAAGATTAGTTTCATCTTCGTGCCAGGGCATGCGGGAGTACAAGGAAATGAGCGGGCTGACAAGCTCGCAGGTGAGGCTACTGTTGAGGGCGGACGCGCCATGGACCAGGCTGACATTCTGAATGCTCTACGAGAAGTGAGACTTTTGCAAGAACCAAGTGATGACTGTGAATCTACAACAATGGCCAGACTGCGAGAGCAGCAAATTAAAAGAGGGGTGGCCAAACAAGAACACTACGCAGGAAGCCAAAGAAGATTGATAAACCAACACAGAACTGGCGTCGTTAGCCGCTACACGCTGCGGGATTTGCTGAGGAGGGGATCCGAGCACTTATGGACTGAATGGTCCGATGTGCAACGAGGATGATCTGTCGACTAACTAACTAACATAGTATACGATGCAGCACCAGAATACAACAAACAAAAACTTTCAGAACCAAGTGGTAAAATTCATACTAGGAACAGGCAAACGAACATCTAAGGACGCCATGGAGGTAGTGGCGCTAGGTAGCTGAGAAACTAGTGTACAACTACTGGATGAAGACAACACAGGATGCGAGACACCCCGCATTCAGTGCATTTGAAGAAAATAGAAGCAAATAGGGAGGAATAACCCATACATGAAAGCCCTCTGATACATGACAGCCCTCTCCAGGGTCTAGACAGCCTGGATGCCAATACATCAACTCTGATACATGAAAGCCCTCTCCAGGGTCTGGACAGGCCAATACATCAACTCTGATACATGAAAGCCCTCTCCAGGGTCTAGACAGGCCAATACATCAACTCTGATACATGAAAGCCTCTCCAGGGTCTAGACAGGCCAATACATCAACTCTGATACATGAAAGCCCTCTCCAGGGTCTAGACTGGCCAATACATCAACTCTGATACATGAAAGCCCTCTCCAGGGTCTAGACAGGCCAATACATCAACTCTGATACATGAAAGCCCTCTCCAGGGTCTAGACATGCCAATACATCAACTCTGATACATGAAAGCCTCTCCAGGGTCTAGACATGCCAATACATCAACTCTGATACATGAAAGCCTCTCCAGGGTCTAGACATGCCAATACATCAACTCTGATACATGAAAGCCTCTCCAGGGTCTAGACATGCCAATACATCAACTCTGATACATGAAAGCCTCTCCAGGGTCTAGACAGGCCAATACATCAACTCTGATACATGAAAGCCCTCTCCAGGGTCTAGACATGCCAATACATCAACTCTGATACATGAAAGCCCTCTCCAGGGTCTAGACTGGCCAATACATCAACTCTGATACATGAAAGCCCTCTCCAGGGTCTAGACAGGCCAATACATCAACTCTGATACATGAAAGCCCTCTCCAGGGTCTAGACTGGCCAATACATCAACTCTGATACATGAAAGCCCTCTCCAGGGTCTAGACTGGCCAATACATCAACTCTGATACATGAAAGCCCTCTCCAGGGTCTAGACTGGCCAATACATCAACTCTGATACATGAAAGCCCTCTGATACATGAAAGCCCTCTCCAGGGTCTAGACTGGCCAATACATCAACTCTGATACATGAAAGCCTCTCCAGGGTCTAGACATGCCAATACATTAACTCTGATACATGAAAGCCCTCTCCAGGGTCTAGACTGGCCAATACATCAACTCTGATACATGAAAGCCCTCTCCAGCGTCTAGACAGCCTGGATGCCAATACATCAACTCCGATACATGAAAGCCCTCTCCAAGGTCAAGACAGCCTGGATGCCAATACATCAAACTTCAGAGTTCTCAATCTTCTAAGGGATTTGTAATTTGGAAACAATCAAATCTCCTAGGGCACAGGTGTGAGGAGTTCAGTTCCCTTTTTAATCATCTTTACCTTCTGCAGGCCACAAAAAAGTCTAGCACATATTTGACTTGGTTTGTGAGATTGACTGCATTACCAAGCTCCGAACTAGCCCCACTAATCCAGGAAATCAACCTTCTTAGCCCCTGAGCCAACCAGACCATTGTCTCCAGGACACTATGAGCACACTGACAGTAGCACTGTTGGCTAAACACACACAGCAACAGTTACTTGTTCACCTTAGCCTCCTGCGTTACCGGGGGCTTGGATGCGAACTCCACCTCTGTAGCCTTCAATATTGTGTTCTCTTCTAAAATGGCCGCCTGAGACAAGTTGTGCCCAAATGGCTGAAAATGGAACATTAACAAATGAAATGAATACCAACACAATCAAAGTAATCAAGCTGCTAAATACATGAAAATAATTAACAGTAGGCCATACAGGTAGCTGCCATGTCAAACATAAATGTAATAACCCAGCCATAAAAGAATATTTATGTTTTATACAAGTTTTCTTAATTGTTTCTTTCCATAAGTGTTTTTTTTTACTTTAAGAATTACAGCTGTGGCTAAGCTGTGGAAGTCTATATATATAAAAGCCAGTTGTTACCAAGTTCTAGTTTATTTCTTATTATACATGATTAACCTCACCGGGCATGGCTGCTCCTATGGAACACCTATTTACACTATTTCTCAGATTTTCTATGAATTGTCGAAACATGATTTTCTTGGCTTATACTGGACACACAAAAAAACCAAAAACAAACAAACAAACAAAAAGCAGAAACCCACTATTGGAATGTGAAGTGTTACGGCCATCACAGTTGTGCAGGACTGAGTGCATGGAGGAATAATGTGCCAGTCTTTCCCTCTCATAGCAAATGACATGCAAGATCTGGCATCAAACACTTATCCCAAAAATACTCATGTGATTGTCAGCACAACACCGTAACACTTACATCAATATGCCCGCCTGTATACTGGACACACTTGCAGTAAATGTCTAACTTTACTTTTACCAACTCCAGCTACATACATCATAAGTTCCCACCCTTTGTTTGTTTAACAAATGGTATCATTGTTATGTTCTATGGGAAGTGTGCAGATTGCTACTTGTTCACTTCTATACAAATGGTAATATGCAGCATCTTTCTGACAGTCTGCATGCTCTATCCCCCACTTGGTTCTGTGGATTCTTCTTGTCACCCCTTCTGATCTCACCACAGGTTATATCTTATCAGGCTGAGGTTGTCTTCCAGCTTTATTTTGTCAATTTGTCATTCTCTTTACTGCCAGGTATGTTTCTATCCTAATTCAGCTGTACACTTCTTCCTCTTCTGTGTTCATCCAGAATGTTGTTGTAGTTGTAATTGCATTGTGCCTGTTTACAGCAGAGCTGTGATAATTGCATCTTTAGGCCGACATATCCAACTTCTTCAGGCATTTGTTGGCCAGGTTACCTTCCCAAGAGTTGTACACTATCTTTGCTCTTATGTGTTGAGACTAATGCCATTGTATCTGTTGATACTTATGTGGTAACCACAAGCCATCATCTGCATGAATCAGACCAGTACCAACTCAAAATCCACGAGGAAAATAAAAAACTATATGCCACTTCACGCAAATGATTTCATGAACATAAAACGTACTGCACAAGCCACAAACCACTTCAAACACAATGACCAGGCATCCACTGACCTTCTTGCCATATAAGCACTGGTAGAAGATGACACCCACAGACCAGACGTCCACCTTGGAAGAGATTTTCGGTGGTGTTTTCCCAACCACAAAACACTCAGGTGGCAAATACCTGGAACAAAACAGACAGAACTAATGAAGACAAGATCATGTTCAAGTATCATCTAGCCCCATGTGGGTGACGGCATGTGGGTGACGGCATGTGGGTGACGGCATGTGGGTGACGACATGTGGGTGATGGCATGTGGGTGACGGCATGTGGGCGATGACGGCATGTGGGGGGTGACAGCATGTGGGTGACGACATGTGGGTGATGGCATGTGGGGGGTGACGGCATGTGGGTGACGAAATGTGGGGGGTGATGGCATGTGGGTGATGACGGCATGTGGGTGATGACATGTGGGTGACAGCTTGTGGGGGGTGATGACATGTGGGTGACGGCATGTGGGTGATGACATGTGGGGGGTGACGGCATGTGGGGGTGACGGCATGTGGCCCCTCTATGTTGTCAAGTGCAGGGATCTTGTTGCTCTGGCAGCATTTTTTCATTGACCCAACCAAAAATGGGCAACGGTAAATGACCTGGACACTATAGGTGGCCAGCATGATACTGACCAAATGAAGGGTTGACTGGTCTAAAAACATGGAGCAATCATCATGTACCAGACACCCCTCATGGTGTGGAGGGGCATCTTGTACCTGAACTGATGTCAATCAATCAATCAATCAATCAATCAATCAATCAATCAATCAATCAATCAATCAATCAGGTGCCGTCTCCACAATGAAGGTTGGCTGCAATGGATCTCCAACACTGTCTGTCTCTTGCCTTGACTGTACATTCTGTCAGGCTGATGTTCGTCCATCTCTTGATGTTATCCTCCCACTTGTATTGTTGTCTACCTCTTGCTCGCTTGCCCTCAACCTTGCCCTCCAGTATGGCTTTTATAAGAGTATCATGTCTTTTAACATGGCCGAAAAATTTCACTTGCCTCCTCTTTATTTCTTTCGTCAACTCTCTCTTTATTCCCAGTTTTTCTAGAACCTCTGCATTTGATTGTTTTTGTTTCCATGAAATACGACCATGAAACATGACTGCCCACGCTTACCGGCATGGCACATGATGGATGGAAATTGAGGCAATCAAGATAGCAATAGAGAAATTACAAAATACCAGCCATGGTAGACAACCTATGGTGATATTGATAGACGCAGAATCAGTAATAGAGGCACTCCTGTCTGGGAAATTACCAGTTCTAAGGACACTACTTTCTGAACTTAGCAGTCAGCATAAGCTCACCATACAGTGGATACCATCCCACTGTGGAGTACCCAGAAATGACAGAGCTGATCGATTGGCTAAGGAAGGAGCAAAAGAAGAACAGCCTGATGTGCCCATTACATTCCACCAAAAGAAAAGAATGATCAAATCAGTCAGAAGGCCACCAAACCCTACTCAAGACGACTACCACATTATGGACAGACCAGAACAGGTCATTATTCTGCGCCTCAGAACAGGACAATAGATTACGCAACCACATGTATACACAATTCAAGATTGCTGAAACAGCCATGTGCACATGTGGATTGGCGTCGCAGACAGCAGAGCACATACTCCAGGACTGCCCAAGCTACAACATATCCAGGCGAACCTTCTGGCCTAGAGAGACAACAGTGGCAGATAAACTCTATGGACCGCTGTGTGAACTAAAAAAGACTGTTATTCATACAAGAGACAACATTGCAGTTATAGACATATTTTAAGCAAACGAAAGGACAAGAATACCAGTAGTGCACATAACATGGTTTTATACCAGCAGTATGGAAACACCACAATCAACAACAAATACATACCAGTATGTGCCTGCCCCCTGGGACGTGAGGTCCATGCCCACCTCAGGATGAAAGTTGCTCTCATCCATCACTTTACTCAGACCAAAATCGGTAATTTTGATCTCCCCGCTGACGGACCCACTGCCCAGCAGTATGTTGCCTGTGGTCAAGAGATGAAGACAATCAATAACAATGTTTCTGTATGACCAGGGCAGCAAGCAGGTGGTTGTAATAATACGATGACCAGGGCAGCAAGCAGGTGGTTGTAATAATACTGGTATAGCTAACCACATGGTTATAATATTAATTTACTGTACACCTACTATGGTGAAATCACATGATCATAATAATAGTTTACTGAACAACCAATATTGCAAATAATATGGATGCATTAATTTACTATATACTTAGTATAGAAAATCACGATTGTAATAATTTACTATATATTTAGCATAGCAAATCACATGGCTTTAATAATTTAATGTATACCTAGATTAGTAAATCACATGACTGTAATAATTTATTATCTACCTAGCATAGCAAATCTCATGGCTGTCATAATTTACTATATACCTGGCATAAGCACATCACATGGTTATAATAATTTATCATAGCAAATCACATGGTTGTAATAATTTACTGTACAACCAGTATGGCATATCACTTCGTTATAATAATACTAAGGCATAGTTGGTAGAGCAAGAACATGTCTATAATATATTTGCCCAACCAGTAAAGCAAGCTCCTATTCCGCCTCTTCAGTGAATGGCGGATCTATGTTGTTGAGCCTAAACCCTGCAGTTCTACCTCTCCAAATGGGCAGTGATACACACACAGCCCCTTACATCCAAGTTTCAATGAAGATCACGGAAGCTGATGTTTGCCTTTGATAGCAAGCTTCTACTGCAACACCTTCTTGTGTTGACTTTCCACTGTGACCTTTGGAGGGAGTCCATATGCTCAGCGGTATATCTGGGTTGGGAACAGTCTGTTGTGCCCTTAACATAACCACTCCTTACCTACAAAGTGGAATACACTCTGGCTGGCATGAACTGAAACTTCAATCAAGGGTTGAATGCAACTCAAGTACCACTCTTCCTCAACTTTCTTTAATTTGTCATTAAGACCCCTAAAAGGCATAGTCATACTCAGCAGAGACTCCAAACATGAGTGGCATCTGGACCATGTCCAACAGCCCTGCTATAGTGAGGATACCATGTAACTTGACATTTAAATGACCACTGGACCGTGTCCAACATTTCATCAG
Organism: Cepaea nemoralis; assembly: GCA_014155875.1. Taxonomy (NCBI): domain Eukaryota; kingdom Metazoa; phylum Mollusca; class Gastropoda; order Stylommatophora; family Helicidae; genus Cepaea; species Cepaea nemoralis. Next base: position 61,570 of record JACEFZ010016827.1, on the reverse strand, counting down.
TTAATTGATTGGTGAGTAAATACATGAAAACATAGAATGCAGGATTGCCACCCAAATCCCCAAGCATGGTGATCTCTAGGACCAAATAGGATCCAGGCCAACTGCACAGCAGTCAGAGGAAGACATTCCCATATGCTGCTTGGGATGTGACACCTGCAGAAACAACCAATTGTTTTCAAAACCAACGTAAACAGCACTGATGTGGGACGTACCTGGCTTGAGGTCATAGTGTATCACAGGTGGTTTGATTTCATTGAGATAGCGGAGAGCGCTGACTGTTTGGCTAATGATGGAGCGCGCTTCCTTCTCGGGAATGCTCTTGTTTTGTTTCAGGTAAAAGTCCAGATCATTGCCTTTCTGATACTCTAAAACTGTACAAAACCTGATGAACAAGGAAATACAGGTGATCTGTCTGGTGGTCTAAGATTACATACAATAAAACATTTCTTTCTGACATACGAGGTCTGTTCAACAAGTATTGGACCTTTGGCTGGAAACAATATAATTACTCATGTGGTGATCTGAAACCAAAATCTACTTAAAAGAACTCCCCTGTGACTACAGACTTCTCCCAGGGGTCCTGCCACTGTTGGAAGCATTTCTGGATGGCCTCTTTGGGAATGGAGAACAGTGTAGTCGTCATTTTAGGCATAAAGTCTTCTCATGACTCAAATCACGTCCCTTTCAGAGGCATTTCCAGCTTGGAGAGCAGCCAAAATTGCAAGGTGCCATGTTGGGAGAATAAGGAAGCCGATGAACCTGAGGAGTATTTTGTTTTGCCAAGAAGTCTGAGTCAGATGAGAAGAATGGGTGGGTGTGTCATCATGATGGAGATGTCAAGTTCCTGTTACCCACAGGTCCGTGCAATCTCATTCTTCATGTCTGATTCAGACTTTCTTGGCCAAATACAATATTCTTCAGGTTTGGCAGGCTACTTTCTCTCCTGACATGGCTGCTCATGATTTTTGACTGTTCCCCAAGCTGAAAATACCATTGAAAGGGCCAGGTTTGAGCTACAAGAAAGCATGTTGTGTGACATGACAGGCTGAACTCCATTCCCAAAGAACGCTTCCAACAATGGCTGGAGGTGCTCCAAGGTCTAAGAGAGCCATCTGGTGACAGACCTGGACTTAGTCTTTCCACCACAGTGGCCAATCAAAGAAAAATACAAACCCCAGCCAATATCAGGTTTGAAAACCCATGTCTAATATAATCCTCCTGCTATTACAACAATACTTAAGAACAGTCATACATGAGGTGCTGTTATATACAATCAAATGCTGTTATCTTATCCTGTGAGTTGAAGCCATGGAGATGTGGATGAACACAAAAATAGGCCATATTTCATGTAAACAAATATAATACACAAATAGATAGGTTCTGGAGGCGTTGGGAGTTAAGTTTGCTACATGTGAGACGAACAGTGCTGGAGATCCACTACAGTCAATCATCAACCATTATTGTGGAGATAGACTTGATTGATTGATGAGACTTGATTGATTGATGAGTTGCTACCTATCCGTATGAATTGTTTGTTATCTATGGTTACATGTTCCTGTCTATATTTATTATTGAATACCTTCTGGGAATCAACTGTGGGCTACCAACGCCCAGAATGGAAGCAATCAAATTGAACACTGTAAACTACCAAACATGCCACAAAAGGCAACCAAGGAAGGTCCGTGTGAGACTGACAACTAATCCAACAGAAGACTTTAGCGTTACAGTTAGCCAACAGATTCTACATGGGCCCTGCTTGGGTAAAGAGTTTATGTGTGTCATGAGCTGGTGACTCGGTTTAGTAGCTGCTATTGGGCATTACAGACGACTGATTCGGCAAGTGACATCTGCTTTAGCAGAAGGAGAAAGGCATGGTCAGTATGTATACTTGTACCGAATGAGGAAGACATGGGATCATATGGGGGATCAGCACGGCTGAATGGATAACAGTGTTCAAAACAACCCGGGTGCTGATGCCGAGGTAGTGGGTTCAACTCCTACAATGGTCAGCTGGGCTGAAATGTTGAATTTGGACGTAAATTACAAGTACCTCTGAAGTCGGAGTGGGATCGCCTGATGACGAGGGACACTAATAGGGAAAGCTAATCCACAAGCAAAAACAAGCCCAGGGCACTAGAAGAAGTAGCAGCACATGTATAGACTACGCAGCCGCAGGAGTCCAAAGCTAGCAAAGGAACATACAAAAATGGGATCAAATTGAGTCCAATTCTTAAGGTGTGTCTATCAGGCGTACGACAAGGATCACAAAATCAAAGTTAATTATAATCATCACAATGAAGAAATATCAGTAATTAAAAGCCATTTGTTCATGGACTGACAATGTTAGAACTTTTAGTGTTTTCTAGCAACTGAATGCGCATGACAAGATGTGACAGGCAGAGAGACAATATTCATTCATTGGAAGGATTTACACACATGTGCACTCGACTCTTCCTCACCTCTGCATTATTGTGTACATAAAATATTGAAGCCTGAAGCAAATCTTTGATCTACCACGGTTACGTAGCACATCCTTGGGAGCCATTGACAAGCCTAGAATAGCCACCGACTAGTGTCACCGTCCCGCTAGGTAGTCACATGGCAGATGTGACAGTTAGCCATTATCACAGTCCTATATTATATATATTGACGACAGCTCAGATAAGACAGAAAGGGTTAACAGAATACAAGGACAGAGACGAGTGTATATAGTCAACAACAACTCATGACAGTTGACAACATTTTAGGTGAATGAGATTAAGGTGAGGTGCCCATGCGCATGGCGGTAGGAAAAGTGGAACTGAGGAAAATGTGAGAAGTTAGTTGGACATTTGACAGGGACGGAGATTGAGCTAGGACGTTAAGACTGATAGAGCCAGAGAGTTAGACTGTAACGTGTGATAGGGACAAAGTTATGTTAGCGAGTGATAGTTTATTAAAAGTTAGTTAATGATTAGAAACGTGATCAAGGATATTGTACTGAATAGTCTAGGGTTAGGATGCAGTGAATTAAGTTGACAAAACTGTGTTTCAGCGAAGACAGTGCTTAAGTGGTAGTAATTGCGGTGTAAATGTTGATCAACTGAAAGTGAATGTACTAGTGTGTACTGTCTCGCATGTTGAGAGGGGTTATGGAGAGATTATATTTAAGAGTAAACAAACATGAATTTTATCCGGTGATTTTGGAGTATCTTGTGTCAGTGAAAGTAATTACACATCTGTCTCGGCTTGCGGGGGCTCGCAGCTGTTACCTGGGTGCTTGCGGGTCACTAGCAGGCCCATAACACTATGTTGGGGGGGGAGTTGTCTATGATCAAGCAAGTGACCCGCATCCCCACCATGAGCTGTAATGGGTATATGGTTCCAGCCCCATATTGTTAGAACAATCAGCACGACATGGGTGAGGTGGTTTATATCACGTCTGCCACCTTCAATTCCCAGGAAATGTCCTGGCGGCCATTCTAGGCAGGCTCAATCTGGGAGACTAGGTCACTGAAAACACATCCTGGCTCTGAAGGGGATTCGAACACATGACCATCAGGCAGCCAGGCAAGCCTGCTAGCCACTGAGCTATTGCGACTCCCCTGTGGTCACATGCTATTATCTAAACTTATCAATTTGTCATTCAAGCTGAGCAATTGCCACCTATTCTTATGAGTTATTGACCATACTCACAAGTTTTTATCCATACTCACGAAGTTGTTATCCATACTCACGAGTTGTTATCCATACTCACGAGTTATCTAATAAATACTCACGAGTTATCTATACTCACGAGTTGTTATCTATTTCAAAGACATCAAAAAGTTTCACAATGCGTGGGTGATCCAAGGACTTGTGGATATTGTATTCCCGAAGAGCATGCCTGCAGAAATGAATCACACAATTTTACAAGGATATAGGGGAACCCCTGAGGCCATCAAAGCATCACAATAAAAACATTCTGAAGTGTTGATAAGCATTTACAAAGTGCAAACAAATAGATATAGAACCTACCAAAAGTGCTGATTAGCATTTACAAAGTGTATACAAACAGATATCACAGAACCTACTAGTTAAGTTAGTTGCATGTTGTTTGCAGGACGTCACAATCAATCCCAGCATTTTTTGGCTCCTTGTGATTGACTAGAAAATTTTTATGTTCAGTAGCTTGTCATTGCTTTCTGAACGATGCCCATAACATAAAAAATCCGCACAAGGTGATCTACCTTCCAAAATGTCTGCAGCTGATTTCGAACCCTCAACTTAATATGTCGGGGAACAGTGAAAAACGTCCACACCACCCTTAAGTCACAACGCTGATCAGAACCTACTAGTTAAGTTAGTTGCATATCCTTTACAGGATGTTGCAGTCAACCCCAGCATTTTTTAGCTGTTTGTGATTTCTTGGCAAGTTTATGTTCAGTAGTTTGCCATGGCTTTCTGAACGATCGGCACTCAATACCATTTGATGAAATACCCAACGCTACCAAATCGCCAGCAGCCGTATTTCGAACGCAGTATGCAGGATTACAAACTGCTTCTGTAACCCCTTCTTCACAAAATCTATTAAGCAATTTAAAAAACAGTTACATAGTTGCATATCCTTTACAGGACATCGCAGTCAATCCCAGCATTTTTGACTGTTTGTGATTTACAAGGTAAGTTTCACGTTCAGTAGTTTGCCTTTGCTTTCTGAACTGATGCTCATATGATCGTTAACAATCAACACAAGGTGGTCAGCTTATGAGGCAATAGTAAAACTGAAAACTACAGGTACCTTAGACTTAAACTTGTCCCCCTCAAATGATGCCAATGCCTCACTTTGAGGCTTAACCACCTAGGCACCCTCAACAAATAGTGCTCCTTTCTCTTTTCTTCAAGTGCAAATCAATATTAAGAACTTAATTCATCATCAATTTACTAGCCCTTGAATTAGTAGCTTCCTTTCTATGCTACGTGATTGGTTTCTGTCATCTTCTCTTAACCCTTTACAGGGTGGAACGGCCATTTACGTCCGCTACCATAAACGGGCGAAACGTCCCATACCGATGCTATTATGCATTGTAAAAACGCGATCTCTCGGCTTTCCGATACTTCCGACAGCTACTTTCGCTTTCACTGATAGCTTGACAACGTGGCCGCCATTTGTAAGCACCTACTATGAATTTGAACGGACTTTTACGGACTTTTTTTGAAAGTTTTCGGGGTTTTTACGCTTAGTTTTTCAAAACGGATTTCGGCGATTCTTCAAGTGATAGCCAAGATTTCGCTAGGTTAAATTTAAATGACATTAAAGGGCATGAAGTTGACTATTAATCGCAGCTAGATATCAGTAAGAAGCGTTACTTTGCATTAGCAGTCGTGAGTCGGACTTTAAACAAAGTGATTATGATTCTGAAAATGTGTTTGTAAATTGCCGTATAGATGACGGAAAATCACAAACAACATGCTGTATTTCGTAAATATTTGTGTTCATATATGGATTACCGACAACAATCATGTGAGTAACATATTCTGTATGCTTTTCCCTTCATTGTGTTGTTTATTTAACTAAAATCGGTTGACTAACACCTTATTTGTGATGTTTTTACTAACGCAACCCGAAATTTTACCGAACCTGAAAAAATCTTGCCCGTTCAGGGCTAAAAAACGGACAAGCATCTGCCCTGTAAAGGGTTAATAACATATGGAAGCTGTAAAAGTGGTAAACAAAAAATGTCCCTTGGTTGATCTCCTCACTTGTCAAGGCTTTGTCTTCCAGAATTCTCCACAGACCTTCATGTTATTAGTTATGTCCAAGCCAAAACAGCCGTCTCATCTATTTTACTTTCAGCAATTGTCTATGGTCGTTTCTTTCCTTTAAAATAATCATCTTTTATCTATTTTCAGTGCAGTTTATTATTTAAATTCAATGATATCACATCTCAAACCCCTCCAGATATTTCACACAATTGCTGGTAATGTGTCAAAGTCATAAAGTGCTGCTAACTATATATATATGTATGAAGGATCAATTGACTGGCACCTGGCCATCTTAACAGAAAATAGTTTGTACATTGGAGTATACCTCTCCACAGCACAGTGCCTGGGCTGAATTTAGAGACCATGTGTTGCTCATGCAGCATGGTCCCCTCTCTCAGCCTGGCTAGTTTACTCCAGGGGAAAGATAACACCAATACACCTGGAACAAGACAAGCTGCAGAAGTTGCTGAATCAGCAATGCTCTAACTGTCCACCTGTTGGAGCTTTGATTCTAGACCAGCTGCCGACCAATGCCCTCCCATGATATTTAGTCTTTATGTTGCATTTCCTCAAACTATAGTAAGGCTTGTACGCTCCCAATTGCACTCCTTCATCTGAAGACGTTGGTACAATGTGGGTTGTTGGGTTTGGTGAGCGCCGCCCAATATTCAGCGCTAACAGAAAGCAGATAGTGCCGTCTACTGTAATACGGTAGGAAGGGTCAATTATTGTTTGAAAATTAATAAGTTTGGTGAACTAAATATATGTTTGACCCTTTTATGACTAGACTGACCAAACTAATAGTCTAATGATAATTCAACTCAATCAATCAATCATGTGCCATGCCGGAAAGCGTGGGCGGTCATGACTCGCCATTTCACTTGATCACCAGATACGCAATTCTATGCAGCGGGTTTGGGAGGACTGATAAAACGATGGGATAAGTGCATCAATGTTGCTGGAAAATTATGTTGAGAAATAAAGGGACAATGTATGTATAAAAATAAACTGGTTTCAAGCAATTATCATATAATTAGTGATTTTTCTACAGCCATTTATGACTTACTTATTAACTTACCCTTGTAGTTGACTGATTATTTGTCCAACTTACTTGGTATAGTTGACTATTTGTCCAACTTACCTGATATAATTGACTGACTGTCTAACTTACCTGATATAGTTGACTGATTGTCAAACTCACTTGATATAGTTGACTGACTGATGATCTAACTTACCTGATATAGTTGACTGATGATCTAACTTACCTGATATAGTTGACTGATGATCTAACTTACCTGATATAGTTGACTGATGATCTAACTTACCTGATATAGTTGACTGATTGTCAAACTCACCTGATATAGTTGACTGACTGATGATCTAACTTACCTGATATAGTTGACTGATGATCTAACTTACCTGATATAGTTGACTGATGATCTAACTTACCTGATATAGTTGACTGATTGTCAAACTCACCTGATATAGTTGACTGACTGATGATCTAACTTACCTGATATAGTTGACTGATGATCTAACTTACCTGATATAGTTGACTGATGATCTAATTTACCTGATATAGTTGACTGATGATCTAACTTACCTGATATAGTTGACTGATTGTCAAACTCACTTGATATAGTTGACTGACTGATGATCTAACTTACCTGATAAAGATAATTGACTGACTAATAGTTCAACTTATTTGATATAGTTGACCCAATGATGATCTAACTTACTTGATATAGTTGACCCAATGATGATCTAACTTACTTGATATAGTTGGCTTTCTTGTCCTCCTTCCATTCCCTGTTAAGCTGGTGGATCTTACAGGCCACATACCTCTGTTCCTTCAGATCAAAACCCTGCCAGTGAATGAAAACAAGTCATACAATCATGGCTGCCTCCTCACTGTAGTATCTGTGTCTTGTTAACACAAGTGATACAATCATGGCCTCCTCCCCACTGTTGTATATGTGTCTTGTTAACAGAAGTGATACAATCATGGCCTCCTCCCCACTGTTGTATCTGTGTCTTGTTAACACAAGTGATACAATCATGGCCTCCTCCCCACTGTTGTATCTGTGTCTTGTTAACAGAAGTGACTATCACTACACTGTGGGAAACTCAGAAGCCCACAGTCTCGCTTGTTATAATAAATATAATGTACTCCAATTGACCTGGCAGATGTTTCCTTCAAACTGTCCCTTACAAGTCAACTTAATACAGTGGAGAATTTCCTGAGATTCAAAAGCATGCAAGTACTGGAAATAATATTAATATCGACATTTACATTTTATGGAAAACAGAAAAGAAAAGAAGAGATTCTTTTTATTAAAGTGACATATTTCTAATCAATGAGATGTGAGATACATCACGAATTAAAATAGGTTTTGTGAACATTTCTGAAAGATACAGCTGAATTTTTTCTTCTGAATGTTCACTTTCTTTTTTAAAGTAAAGAAGTTAAAGACATTAAAACAAGTTTCATTAGTCTGCGTATATATTCATAGAACATTTTAACTTATAATTTAACATATTATGTGCAAATCTGCAACAAAAACAGCATCAATAACTTTACAAATCAGAATGTGACTTCAACATCATCATGGGCCTTGTCAAATGTTGTAGACATGCATGTACCGCCATAGATCAATGCCCCTGCTATTCTGGATCTATTCTATTGAAGTTATTTCTTATTGTTAGTCTTCAGCAATCCAGTATAATTTCTCTGTCAGCTTCTTCTTCTGCTGGTCATTCAAGTCATCACATTTTCCAATGCTTCTCTTCTCACAACACGACCAATGAACATTGTTGGCTCACACATTACAACTGTTGCCCACAGCACTCCATAGTCTAGAGGTCACACTGCCTGCACTAGTCACAGTACTCCATAGTCTAGAGGTCACACTGCCTGCACTAGTCACAGTGCTCTATAGTCTAGAGGTCACACTGCCTGCACTAATCACAGTACTCTATAGTTTAGAGGTCACACTGCCTGCACTAGTCTCAGTACTCTATAGTTTAGAGGTCACACTGCCTGCACTAGTCTCAGTACTCTATAGTTTAGAGGTCACACTGCCTGCACTAGTCTCAGTACTCTATAGTCTAGAGGTCACACTGCCTGCACTAGTCTCAGTACTCTATAGTTTAGAGGTCACACTGTCTGCACTAGTCTCAGTACTCTATAGTTTAGAGGTCACACTGCCTGCACTAGTCTCAGTACTCTATAGTTTAGAGGTCACACTGCCTGCACTAGTCTCAGTACTCTATAGTTTAGAGGTCACACTGCCTGCACTAGTCACAGTACTCTATAGTTTAGAGGTCACACTGCCTGCACTAGTCACAGCACTTCAGTCTAGAGGTCACAGTGCCTGCACTAGTCACAGCACTTCACAGTCTAGAGGTCACACTGCCTGCACTAGTCACAGTACTCTATAGTTTAGAGGTCACACTGCCTGCACTAGTCTCAATACTCTATAGTTTAGACTTCACACTGCCTGCACGAGTCACAGCACTTCACAGTCTAGAGGTCACACTGCCTGCACTAATCACAGTACTCTATAGTTTAGAGGTCACACTGCCTGCACTAGTCACAGTACTCTATAGTTTAGAGGTCACACTGCCTGTACTAGTCTCAGTACTCTATAGTTTAGAGGTCACACTGCCTGCACTAGTCACAGTACTCTATAGTTTAGAGGTCACACTGCCTGCACTAGTCACAACAATTCACAGTTTAGAGGTCATTACTGCCTGCACAAGTCACAGCACTTCACAGTTCAGAGGTCACAGACTGCAGACCTCTCGCCACTTCCTGCACTAGTTGATAATGGCGTGATTGAAGTCTGTGTAATCCATTTAACTTAAAAGCTGTGTTCAGCCCGTTCTTCTGCATGGGCATAAATGATGGACAATGAGTAATGAAACAGTAAAGGAACTAGAGTAAGTGAATACGTGTGTATTTAAAATGTTGAGAATATCATAGATGGAGAAAAAAGAGATGCTGTGGTAGTGAGAGCTGCCGGTGTTACAAGATAACTCAACAAAACCGTCAGGAAAACACAAATAAAATTTATGGGACTAACAGAAGAGGTAGAAAATTTAGCCTTGTGTGGGATGTAACAGAGAAATTAGCCTTGTGTGGGGACATAACAGAAGATGTGGAATAGAGAAATTAGCCTTATGTGGGGACATAACAGAAGATGTGGAATAGAGAAATTAGCCTTGTGTGGCGACATAACAAAAGATGTGGAATAGAGAAATTAGCCTTATGTGGGGACACAACAGAAGATGTGGAATAGAGAAATTAGCCTTGTGTGGCGACATAACAAAATATGTGGAATAGAGAAATTAGCCTTATGTGGGGACACAACAGAAGATGTGGAATAGAGAAATTAGCCTTATTTGGGGACACAACAGAAGATGTGGAATAGAGAAATTAGCCTTGTGTGGGGACATAACAGAAGATGTGGAATAGAGAAATTAGCCTTGTGTGGGGACATAACAGAAGATGTGGAATAGAGAAATTAGCCTTGTGTGGGGACATAACAGAAGATGTGGAATAGAGAAATTAGCCTTGTGTGGGGACATAACAGAAGATGTGGAATAGAGAAATTAGCCTTGTGTGGGGACATAACAGAAGATGTAGAATAGAGAAATTAGCCTTGTGTGGGGACACAACAGAAGATGTGGAATAGAGAAATTAGCCTTATTTGGGGACACAGAAGATGTGGAATAGAGAAATTAGCCTTGTGTGGGGACACAACAGAAGATGTGGAATAGAGAAATTAGCCTTGTGTGGGGACACAACAGAAGATGTGGAATAGAGAAATTAGCCTTGTGTGGGGACACAACAGAAGATGTGGAGTAGAGAAATTAGCCTTATTTGGGGACACAACAGAAGATGTGGAATAGAGAAATTAGCCTTATTTGGGGACATAACAGAAGATGTGGAATAGAGAAATTAGCCTTGTGTGGGGACATAACAGAAGATGTGGAATAGAGAAATTAGCCTTATGTGGGGACACAACAGAAGATGTGGAATAGAGAAATTAGCCTTATTTGGGGACACAACAGAAGATGTGGAATAGAGAAATTAGCCTTATTTGGGGACACAACAGAAGATGTGGAATAGAGAAATTAGCCTTATTTGGGGACACAACAGAAGATGTGGAATAGAGAAATTAGCCTTGTGTGGGGACACAACAGAAGATGTGGAATAGAGAAATTAGCCTTGTGTGGGGATATAACAGAAGATGTGGAATAGAGAAATTAGCCTTGTGTGGGGACACAACAGAAGATGTGGAATAGAGAAATTAGCCTTATTTGGGGACACAACAGAAGATGTGGAATAGAGAAATTAGCCTTATTTGGGGACACAACAGAAGATGTGGAATAGAGAAATTAGCCTTGTGTGGGGACATAACAGAAGATGTGGAATAGAGAAATTAGCCTTGTGTGGGGACACAACAGAAGATGTGGAGTAGAGAAATTAGCCTTATTTGGGGATATAACAGAAGATGTGGAATAGAGAAATTAGCCTTGTGTGGGGACACAACAGAAGATGTGGAGTAGAGAAATTAGCCTTGTGTGGGGACATAACAGAAGATGTGGAGTAGAGAAATTAGCCTTATTCGGGGATATAACAGAAGATGTGGAGCAGAGAAATTAGCCTTATTTGGGGACACAACAGAAGATGTGGAATAGAGAAATTAGCCTTGTGTGGGGACATAACAGAAGAAGTGGGATAGAGAAATTAGCCTTGTGTGGGGACATAACAGAAGATGTGGAATAGAGAAATTAGCCTTGTGTGGGGACATAACAGAAGATGTAGAATAGAGAAATTAGCCTTGTGTGGGGACACAACAGAAGATGTGGAATAGAGAAATTAGCCTTGTGTGGGGACACAACAGAAGATGTGGAGTAGAGAAATTAGCCTTATTTGGGGACACAACAGAAGATGTGGAATAGAGAAATTAGCCTTATTTGGGGACATAACAGAAGATGTGGAATAGAGAAATTAGCCTTGTGTGGGGACATAACAGAAGATGTGGAATAGAGAAATTAGCCTTGTGTGGGGACACAACAGAAGATGTGGAATAGAGAAATTAGCCTTGTGTGGGGACACAACAGAAGATGTGGAGTAGAGAAATTAGCCTTATTTGGGGACACAACAGAAGATGTGGAATAGAGAAATTAGCCTTATTTGGGGACATAACAGAAGATGTGGAATAGAGAAATTAGCCTTGTGTGGGGACACAACAGAAGATGTGGAATAGAGAAATTAGCCTTATTTGGGGACATAACAGAAGATGTGGAATAGAGAAATTAGCCTTATTTGGGGACACAACAGAAGATGTGGAATAGAGAAATTAGCCTTGTGTGGGGACATAACAGAAGAAGTGGGATAGAGAAATTAGCCTTGTGTGGGGACATAACAGAAGAAGTGGGATAGAGACATTTGCCTTGTATAGAGAAATAAAAGAACAGGAAAAATAGAGAAATTAGCTTCGTATGAGCAACTAACAAAAGAGGGGAATAGAGAAATTAGCCTTGTGTGGGAAAATAACAGAAAAGGTGGGGTAGAGAAATTAGCCTTGTGTGGGGAAATACTAGTCAACAGAAAACAAGTAAGACAGAAACAGACATATGTGGAAAGCTTAAATATCTGGACAACAAATAACAACATACACAACAAGTTCTAGAAAATACTAAATGACAGAATGTATTGGAGACAGATGATCACTGATTTCTGCTTCAGACTAGGCATTTGAAGAATAAGAATATATACTGTGTCATTTTTAATCCATGTTTCACTTTTCATCTTCTCTATGCACACGTGAAATGGAAGGACAAGTATCAATTATTCATAAACTTAACTAAATCATAAACTCATCTATATATTTTAGTAGTATTTGGACCATGAGGTGGAAAGATACTGGGCACCACAATTAAACTGACCTTATGTACTTCACTAAAGCCACCTTTACCAAGCAAACACAGCAAGAGATACCGGTCGTTTAATGTCGGATGATCTTTAAATCTGAAACAGAGTGTACCTGAGTTGCAATGTCACTCACTGAACGTTATATGTTACATAACAATGGTATAGTCATTTAACAACTGTTAAGCCACACTACTGAGAGAGGGACTCGTTTAATAAACATGTTTTTGTCTGTCCTCATTTGTTCATGGGTCATGAACCAGATAGTGCATAACACAAGAGAATGTCTGTGTTGCAATGTCACTTACTGTATTTTATATGTAACTTAAGATTGCTACCATGATTTAACAACTGTTATCAACTTAAGCCACACTACTGACAGAGGGACTCGTTTAATAAATATGTTTTTGTCTGACCTCATTTGTTCATGGGTCGTGAACTAGATAGTGCATAACACAAGAGAATGTTTGTGTTACAATGTCACTTACTACATTTTATATGTAAAATAAGAATGCTACCGTGATTTAACAACTGTTATCAATTTAAGCTACACTAGAGAGATTTGTTTAATGCGTCATGAACAAAATCGTGTATAACACAAGAGTATGCCTGTGCTGTAGTGTCACTTACTGCATTTTAAATGTTACATAATAATGCATTATTCAACAGCTGTTATCTTAAGCCATGCTACTTACAGAAGGACTCGTTTAATAAACATGTTTTTGTCTGTTCATCATTTGTTCACAGGTCATGAGCAAGACCGTGCATCTGAGGTCTTCATTATTCTTCAATGTTTATCTTTTAGGGTTGGCTGCTGTGGGCTCCCATCTGGCAAATTATTGGTTGTCTAGTAGGATGCCCGCTGGTTTTGCTTCAGTGCTCCCCAGTTGCAAGTGGCAGTCTCTTGAGATCTATTCAAGCTCCACATCTCTGAGTCTACATTGTTCTGCTCATGTAAAGAGCCCACATGTTCAAGAGCCCACCTAGTCTGCCTGGCTTGTTGATGCCACCATTCACAGATCTGTAATCATAATCTGGTTTTCTCCAGTCCCAAAGTTTTTAGGGTATATGTGCTTTACACCATAAGACAGAACTATAAGGCTGCAATTTCTCTTTTTGTCATTGCACTGTAAGACAGAACTATAAGACTGCAAGTTCTCTTTTTGTCACTGCTCCGTATAAGACAGAACTATAAGGCTGCAATTTCTTTTTTTTAATTGCGCTATAAGGCAGAAGTATAAAATTGCGGTTATCAACACCCCCCCCCCCCCAAACCGCTAATGTATTTAATCTGTAAGTACCTTGAATTGTCTTCATTGTGAATGCGCTTGAGTTCTCGTATATGTAAGTTCCTCTCCCTGTCCAACTTCTCCATCTCTAACTGAAGGTCAGCATCCTCCTTTTTCAAGGCTGCCGCCCGAAGCTTCAAGATTTCGTCCTGCTCGTAAAACTCTGCCAGTGTTAAACTGAAAGCCACACACACATATGAAACATTAGGAAAACGATACAAATCTGGGTAGGAAAAAGCAAGGCTTAAGAATTTGGTATGTATGCAGAAATGGTCAAGGATGCAAGGAATTAAAACACCTTATGAGAAATTATACTATTAATTAAATTATTATGAGTGATATTTTTCTACAAAGAGATTACAAGCTGTAAATAAATTGAGAACTTGTTTACATGCAAGCAAAGTGATTATTTTTAACAAATGGCGTACGGCTGTTTATTTTTTTACCTGTCATCATCATCATGTGCCATGTTGATAAGCTTGGATGGTCACGTTTTGCAATCTTACATGATAACAGTCGTGGATCAGATTTGTGTTCTCCTCTCGACCTTGCCATGTAGTTAAACCATCCAGATATTTACTTCTCTGTCTTCCCTATGTTCTTTTACTTAATATTGCCAGTTGTTACCAAGTTCTCTAATTTACTACTTTTCATAACGTGCCCACAAAATTGTGATTGTGTCAAATTTCTCTAATCAGTTTACGGTTTTCATTTGCTTCTTGTAGGACTTGCTCATTGGTTTTTCTGTCGGTCCGTGGTATTGTTTGTATTTTCCTCAGAAACCACATTTTCCCTGCCTTTAGATGTTGTTCAACTTATCTGCTCATTGTCCACGCTTCGCATCCATACAAAAGTACAGGTTCTATGTAGCACTTCCACACACTTTTTCTCGTTACAGTTGACATCTTTTTATTGGTCAGTTATGTTTTCCATCTTGCAAAAGGCTACCTTTGTCATAGCAATTCTTGATATCACCTCTTGAAGGCTCCATCAGATGTTATGACTGTTCCGAGATAGTTATACTAATTCACTAAAAAATATTACCATTTACCCGTATATCACACATGGGGTATTTCTTTCTTCCTAGTGATGACAATAATCTCTGTCAATTTTATTCTAACCCCAGTTCTTCATTGTGTAGAATAACTGTATCTACTAAATGTTGCAGATCCTGTTCATTGTCTACAATTAATACCGTATCATCTGCCTATCTAATGTTATTCCCCCAATGATGATTCCTCTTATATTTTCTAAATTTCTAAAAATATTTTCATAGGAAAACAATATCTGGAGACATTACACATCCGTCACACAGCTCTCTTAATAGATTAATATTTACCTACTTCATTATCAATCTTTATGGCAGTTTGATGTTTCTAATATATGTTTTTTTTTAACAAGTCTGAGATCTTTTGCATCAATTTGTAAATCTGCAAGCATCTTCATCATGTTGACATGTTTATTTTTTATATAAAATCAAAGAAAATTATTCTGAACATAGCAATAAACTGCATGAATTTCCAAAATAGTGTTTTGATATCTCCGATAATGTGGAATAATTGGTTGTTTTTAGCATACAGATCAAGAGCTAATTTTTCACATGTGAACAAGTGTTCACTTGTAGCACATGGATGGACAAACAGTATTTTGATTAAATGAAAGAATACAAGTGTAGACTTTAAACAGGACATTCCCCTGTTGTGTGAGTACCAAAGAGTAACAAAACGATTTGAAACAGAACAGTAAGAAACTAATACAGAAATCAAACCTAATATTAGGCCACTTACAATTTTTCTCCTGGCTTGAGAAAGTTGTCATGTTTGGCATTTTTCCCAATTGCTGTTGGCTGTTTACGTTTCAGCAACAAGCGCCTCTGTTTATCAATATCCTCTTTGTCTGCCGTGATCCTTTCCTGCTGCCTGTAATGGAAAATACCATTTTTCACCATCTTTCACTGCGCCTAACAAACACATTACCCGTATACTGTTTTATTACACTACACCTAACAAATACACCTCCTCTCTACTGTTTTATTACACAACACCTAACAAATACATCACCTCTATACTGTTTTATTACACTACACCTAACAAACACATCACCTCTATACTATTTTATTACACTGCACCTAACCAACACATCACCTCTATACTATTTTATTACACTACACCTAACAAACACATCACCTCTATACTGTTTTATTACACTACACCTAAGAAACACATCACCTCTATACTGTTTTATTACACTACACCTAACAAACACATCACCTCTATACTGTTTTATTACACTACACCTAACAAACACATCACCTCTATACTGTTTTATTACACTACACCTAACAAATACACCACCTCTATACTGTTTTATTACACTACACCTAACAAATACACCACCTCTATACTGTTTTATTACACTACACCTAACAAACACATCACCTCTATACTGTTTTATTACACTACACCTAACAAATACATCACCTCTACACTGTTTTTGATGTCACATACAAATGCCAGAAACTACTTGGATTTCACACACAAAATCATCAAACCTGTAATGACCTGAAACTGGTTTAACACAATATATGTATATGACTGGCAAGCTGGACACAAGAAAGACACACAGGTACAAGCCAAATTTCGCTGAAGTCTTTATTCCTGTATGTGTCTTCCATTTCCCAGTCATATTTTGTATTCATTAGTTTTCAGATCAGTTCACAGTAGTTACCACTATTTTCAAGCCCTGAACCATCTGTACTATCAAACATTATTTCAGTGCCTTTTAACCAATATCTCTGTTACCAAAAGGAAGACAAAATGTAGCAGTAATATGGTGACAAACTACAACGACAAATAAATTAAACGTAACATCAACACTACTATATATACTGTATGTCAAAACAATAACTCCCAGACTCACTTCATGAGGTCTTGAAATGCCCAACCGTCTACCCAATTTTCTACAAACGTTGCTCCCTGCCTCTGCGTGACAAACTGCCCTAGCCGCAGTCTGTTTTCCATACACTTCTGCCGTGTGGTTTTCTTCTCTAGCGTGCTCTGTTTAAATATATCAAACATAATTCATGTACGAATATAAACATACAGTCGTCAATGTGAAGATGTTTCTTCTTATTATAGGGTTCATACATTTCACTGCTCAACACAATAAGAGAAGCAGCTTTTCCATTCTAAGTTAACACTGAATCCATAATAATTGATGTCTTAATTCTCACATATGACACTATAATTCTCACATATGACACTATAATTCTCACATATGACACTATAATTCTCACATATAACACTATAATTCTCACATATAACACTATAATTCTCACATATAACACTATAATTCTCACATATAACACTATAATTCTCACAATATTTTATCAAATTATCACAATATAATTCTCACACATGGGATGGAATCAAATGACGAACCAATTATTTCAGAGAAAGAAAACATATAAATCATTCCAACCATCACCAACAAAGAAATTTTTAAAACCATAAATCACTTGAGCCATCACCAACAAAGACATTTTAAAAAACAAATAAATCATTCCAACTGTCACAAACAAAGAAATAAAACGAAAAACATACATCATTCCAACCATCACCAACAAAGAAACAAAGACATTTTAAAAATGTATACATTATCCCAACCATCACCAGTAAAAAAAAAAACATGGATATGGTTACGGATCAAAAGGAAGACCATGAAATAGATGACAAATGATATCACAGGAATCCTCCACAAAAGATCGCAAGATAATACAGTTCAAGAATGGAATAAGCAACACAACATGTACACAATACAATCAAGCAGAAACAGACAATCATGTAGAGACAGACAATCATGTAGAGACAGACAATCAAGCAGAGACAATAATGTAGAGACAGACAATCAATTAGAGACAGACAGAAAATCATGTAGAGAAAGACAATCAAGCACAGACAGACAATCAAGTCGTGACAGACAAGTAGAGACAGACAAGTAGTGACAGACAATCAAGTAGTGACAGACAATCAAGTAGTGACAGACAATCTTGTAGAGACAGACAATCTTGTAGTGACAGACAATCAAGCAGTGACAGACAATCAAGCAGTGACAGACAATCAAGTAGTGACAGACAATCAAGCAGAGACAGACAATCAAGCAGAGACAGACAATCTTGTAGAGACAAACAATCAAGTAGAGAAGTAGTGACAGACAATCAAGTAGAGACAGACAATCAAGTAGTGACAGACAATCAAGCAGAGACAGATGATCTTGTAGAGACAAACAATCAAGTAGAGACAAATCAAGTAGTGACAGACAATCAAGCAGAGGCAATCAAGTAGGGACAGACAATCTTGTAGAGATAATCGTGTAGAAACAGACAATCAAGTAGTGACAGACAATCAAGTAGAGACAATCAAGTAGTGACAATCAAGTAGAGACAGACAATCAAGCAGTGACAGACAATCAAGCAGAGACAGACAATCAAGCAGAGACAGACAATCTTGTAGAGACAAACAATCAAGTAGAGACAGGAATCAAGTAGAGACAATCTTGTAGAGGCAGACAATCAAGTAGAGACAGAAATCAAGTAGAGACAGATAATCTTGTAGAGACAGACAATCAAGCAGAGACAATCAAGTAGAGACAGAAATCAAGTAGGGACAGACAATCTTGTAGAGATAATCGTGTAGAAACAGCCAATCAAGTAGTGACAGACAATCAAGCAGAGACAGACAATCAAGCAGAGACAGACAATCTTGTAGAGACAAACAATCAAGTAGAGACAGACAATCAAGCAGTGACAGACAATCAAGTAGTGACAGACAATGAAGTAGTAACAGACAATCAAGCAGAGACAGACAATCAAGCAGAGACAGACAATCTTGTAGAGACAAACAATCAAGTAGAGACAGACAATCAAGCAGTGACAGACAATCAAGTAGTGACAGACAATCAAGTAGTAACAGACAATCAAGTAGAGACAGACAATCAAGCAGAGACAGATGATCTTGTAGAGACAAACAATCAAGTAGAGACAAATCAAGTAGTGACAATCAAGCAGAGACAATCAAGTAGGGACAGACAATCTTGTAGAGATAATCGTGTAGAAACAGACAATCAAGTAGTGACAGACAATCAAGTAGTGACAATCAAGTAGAGACAGACAATCAAGCAGTGACAGACAATCAAGAGGACAGACAATCAAGCAGAGACAGAAACAGCAGAGACAGACAATCTTGTAGAGACAAACAATCAGTAGAGTAGTGAAGACAATCAGTAGAGCAGACAATCAAGTAGGACAACAATGAGCGAGACAGACAATCAAGCAGAGACAATCAAGTAGAGACAGAAATCAAGTAGGACAGACAATCTTGTAGAGATAATCGTGTAGAAACAGACAATCAAGTAGTGACAGACAATCAAGCAGAGACAGACAATCAGGCAGAGACAGACAATCTTGTAGTGACAGACAATCAAGCAGTGACAGACAATCAAGCAGTGACAGACAATCAAGCAGAGACAGACAATCAAGCAGAGACAGACAATCTTGTAGAGACAAACAATCAAGTAGAGAAGTAGTGACAGACAATCAAGTAGAGACAGACAATCAAGTAGATGACAGACAATCAAGCAGAGACAGATGATCTTGTAGAGACAAACAATCAAGTAGAGACAAATCAGGTAGTGACAGACAATCAAGCAGAGACAATCAAGTAGGGACAGACAATCTTGTAGAGATAATCGTGTAGAAACAGACAATCAAGTAGTGACAGACAATCAAGTAGAGACAATCAAGTAGTGACAATCAAGTAGAGACAGACAATCAAGCAGTGACAGACAATCAAGCAGAGACAGACAATCAAGCAGAGACAGACAATCTTGTAGAGACAGACAATCTTGTAGAGACAAACAATCAAGTAGAGACAGGAATCAAGTAGAGACAATCTTGTAGAGGCAGACAATCAAGTAGAGACAGAAATCAAGTAGAGACAGACAATCTTGTAGAGACAGACAATCAAGCAGAGACAATCAAGTAGAGACAGAAATCAAGTAGGGACAGACAATCTTGTAGAGATAATCGTGTAGAAACAGACAATCAAGTAGAGACAGACAATCAAGTAGTGACAGACAATCAAGCAGAGACAGACAATCTTGTAGAGACAAACAATCAAGTAGAGACAGGAATCAGTATAGACAATCTTGTAGAGACAGACAATCAAGCAGAGACAATCAAGTAGAGACAGAAATCAAGTAGGGACAGACAATCTTGTAGAGATAATCGTGTAGAAACAGCCAATCAAGTAGTGACAGACAATCAAGCAGAGACAGACAATCTTGTAGTGACAGACAATCAAGCAGTGACAGACAATCAAGTAGTGACAGACAATCAAGTAGTAACAGACAATCAAGCAGAGACAGACAATCAAGCAGAGACAGACAATCTTGTAGAGACAAACAATCAAGTAGAGAAGTAGTGACAGACAATCAAGTAGAGACAGACAATCAGTAGTGACAGACAATCAAGCAGAGACAGATGATCTTGTAGAGACAAACAATAAAGTAGAGACAAATCAAGTAGTGACAGACAATCAAGCAGAGACAATCAAGTAGGGACAGACAATCTTGTAGAGATAATCGTGTAGAAACAGACAATCAAGTAGTGACAGACAATCAAGTAGAGACAATCAAGTAGTGACAATCAAGTAGAGACAGACAATCAAGCAGTGACAGACAATCAAGCAGAGACAGACAATCAAGCAGAGACAGACAATCAAGCAGAGACAGACAATCTTGTAGAGACAAACAATCAAGTAGAGACAGGAATCAAGTAGAGACAATCTTGTAGAGGCAGACAATCAAGTAGAGACAGAAATCAAGTAGAGACAGATAATCTTGTAGAGACAGACAATCAAGCAGAGACAATCAAGTAGAGACAGAAATCAAGTAGGGACAGACAATCTTGTAGAGATAATCGTGTAGAAACAGCCAATCAAGTAGTGACAGACAATCAAGCAGAGACAGACAATCAAGCAGAGACAGACAATCTTGTAGAGACAAACAATCAAGTAGAGACAGACAATCAAGTAGAGACAGACAATCTTGTAGAGACAGACAATCAAGCAGAGACCGACAATCAAGCAGAGACAGACAATGAAGGCTTGTGAACTAGCTAGATACACTCTCAGGTCACCATGAATCAAGAACAAAAACAATGACATACAGCCAGATGTGGACACTGAAGAATGTCTGTAGGCCTGAGCGTGCAGAGGAGTAGGCTGTCCGCCCTTCCCTCCCATAATAGAAAGTCAAGAGTTGACATCCCACCCTCACCCGACTCTGCTAAAGCCATTGCCAGCGTAATGTCCTAACCATTACACCAATGTGCCTCCTAAATTTTGTTGCGTATCCCTTATGGGACGTTGCAGTCAACACCAGCATTTTCAGCTGCTGTTGATGTACTAGGCAAGTGTTACGTTCAGTAGTTTGCCATTGCTTTCTGAACGACCGGCCCCTATATCTTTTTCGAAAAAACCAGCACCACTGTGTTTCAAACCCGGGTATACGGGCTCACAAACCACGTTCGCAAGCCCTTAGCCATAGAGACCGGTTCCTACAATGTGCCTCCTACAATTGTGTAATTCACTGGGCCAGTGTGTCCATCACAGGGATGCATTTGTGCAAGGTTTACTTCCTCTGGATACATCCCCCCCCCCCCCCCCCCCCCCCCCTAAAGTAACCGGCCTTATCTACCTGTGGATTAGCTTTCCCCACTCTTAACAAATTTACCAGGGCAGCTGCTTTACGGTCCACTCTTTGCAATTTCCCCATTGTCACCGGATTTTTAACAGCTGTTAAATTTACATACAAGACTTCCTGTTATTTTGCCCGCCCATATCTCACAGTGATGTTTAATACCGCTTTTTGTTTAATTGCTGGTCCCATGCTGAAAGACAATAGGGGAACTAAGCCTTAAGCAGGCACCAAAACCTCTCATCAACATCTCCCTCCTTGTGATGTCACACTCCTGTATATTGGAAGAATGTTCTTGTATTTTAAGTGTTTAACACTGCTGATTGATTACAATTCTTCTGAAAACAAAGTCCCTGAGGGTTCTTCACAAGTTGTTATACTGTGTTATTTCCAAATGCATGCAACTTGCCTTTTCAATAAGCAGTGACTTATTGACATCCAGGCATTTCTGCAGGTTTTCTTTGTGCTTTTCCAGAAGCTTATTTTGAGCTGTACACTGTCGTTTCAACTCATCATTTTGCTGAAATGGTCAAACAGAAGCTACAGGTGTCAGCAACAACAGCATCTTAAAATAACATACCACTTAAAATTACATATGTAAAAACAATTCTGTCTTTAAAAAAGGGTGTTTATCCCATATGGCTTGGTCTCCTTCTGCAGGCTGGCCTGCCAAAAGGATCACACATAGCTCCAGTGATGACCCCGCAGGAGTCTCCAAGAAAATTGCGCTTATGAACGGAATAAAGTAGCCCGGAATCAAACCCACAACCTTTGAAGCGTGAGGCAGGCAGTGTAACCACTCAGCCACAGAGACTCCCTCAATGCTGTCTGTACAGTGACAATGAAATATGTTTGGTCGTCAGGCTTGAAACATTTCTACATTAGCCTTAAGAAGAGGAGGACACTCCTTGAAACACTGCTACACTTATTTATCTTGTTTATTATGTCTGCATACAGCAGTGACATGCTAACATACGAGGGGGCTTCAAATGAAAGCCTTCAATATTTTTGGTGAATGTATTCTGAAAAAGTAAAGAACAAATTTATAATTTTTCATTGTAGTCACCACTGCATTCAATGCAAGGTCCCCCATCGCCGATAAAGTGCTTAGATGCCTATAGAAAAAAATTCTCTTGGTCACTACTCGGTGTGCCTGACTGTGCCGTGAACAGTTTGTCACAGAATTCACGCCATTTTGAAACTTCCTACTCCACTCATACACTTGCTGGACTTCTTCTTCTTCTTTGGACATGATTGTGTTGTGCCTGTTTACAGCAGAGCTTTAGGCCAACGCACCCGACTTCTGCTGGCATTTGTTGACCGGGTTAACCTTCCTGGACTTGAGGGACTGACAGGCATGCATCACCATACTGGACCATCATTCAATGAATTTCTATAAGTTTCACCCCTTCACTGAAAAAAAAGAAAAAGATAACAGAAAGCTGCTCCTCTTTGATGCATGTCAAAAATGAGGCGGCCATCTTTAAACTATCCTTATGAAGTCACAGTGTTTGTTTGCATGATGATGCCATGTGCTGAACACTCTTGCTATCCTTAATGAAAATATTGACAGGTCATAAGACAATGGCATGGTTACTGTAATTTCTATCACACTTGTAAAGCTTTCATTTGAAGCCCCCTTGTTTGCAATGTTGTAGCCATAGAGCTTTCATAATCACTTAAATTAATGTCAAGGAAAACAGCAAAACTGACAGAAGAAGCAAACTTGCTGTCAAGGAAAACAGTAAAACTGACAAAAGAAGCAAAATTACTGTCAAGGAAACGAGCAAAACTGACACTAGAAGCAAACTTACTGTCAATGAAAATGGAAGAAGTGATATAATAAGCAATCATCAAGCTATGTGGTTTATAACACAGAACACTGCAAATATCCATACCAGAACAACATAAACACACAGACATAATGTACAAGACAGACTCAAATGAAAACCTTAATTTGGGACGGACATTCCCAAAACCATGCCAAGGCCATGTAGGATGGGAGACAGTATTGTTTCAAGGACATCAAAGAGTATCCTACAAATGGTATTAAACTGCAGGCAAACCACATCTCACTGCAGAAGTATCAAAATGGCCACATCAAAAGTGGCGTGCACCAGAAAGATGTAGCATTGTTTTCAAAAGTGAAAGGGTGAAATCTATTGAAATTTTTTCTTCTTTCACCCTCTATTCCTCTCTTAACCAACTCACCCCATGCCCTCCTATCTCTTGCTATCACATGCATCTCCAAAACTTCCATCTTTCTAATTGTCATGCTTCTTGTCTAATCTCTAAAACTTCAATCTTTTTAGTTACCACAATGTTTCTTGTTCTATCTCCAAAACTTCAATCTTTCTAATTGTCATGTTTCTTGTCCAATCTCTAAAACCTCAATCTTTTTAGTTACCACAATGTTTCTTGTTCTATCTCCAAAACTTTAATCTTTATAACTGTCATGTTTCTTGTCCATTCTCTAAAACTTCAATCTTTCTAGTTACCACTATGTTTAGCTCCAAAACTTCAATTTTTCTAGTCCAATTTCTACATCTTCAATCTTTTCTAGCAGTCGTCATATTCAACAGCCCATCTGTTGTCATAATGTGACCCAAAAACAATGATTCTGTTGTCGTTATGTTGGTTATTTGATCTACCTTTGTGGGTCTACTTTCTGTCTTATTGCTAAATCCCCTGAAAGACAGTTCAACGCTGACAGACATTCATTTCAGCTTTGATAATGTCTGGCAAGTACTGAGCTCTCAGGCTGGTGTCAAGAATTTCCTTCCAAACCAGCACCAAAGAATTCTCTCCACTATGTCCGGAAATCCACAGGGTGTGGAAGGCAGGCACTGAATCTTCACATCTGCTGAGAGGCACATTAGGCTGTAACCAGGTCAGGATGCACCACAGCACATACAGACTGACAGGCATAAGGCCCTGGCTGGTCACACTTCCTCCACAAGTGTCAAGTATTTCATTGTCAAGAGATGATGCCAGGTTCAAATCCTTCCCAGGTGGAGACATTTTTTTTTTTAATGGCACAAATCTCTGGGGTTATCCCCAGCCTCACAAAATCACCTCGGAAAGTCAGACTTCCAGCGAGATACTGACCATATAGAGTGCAGTTTGGTGACCAAAATATGGACAATTAGACGTAGACAGTCGAAATTTTTTGGACATATTATGAGAAGAAATGGATTGGAGAACTTAGTGACAACTGGCAAGATCGAAGGGAACAGACCAAGAGGAAGACCGAGAGGACAATATCTGGATGGCTTGGCCACATGGCATGGACTGAGACAGGAACACTGAGCTGATCCACGACTCTGGTGATCGAGTGAAGTGGCGAGTCATGACCTCCCACGCTTTCAGGCATGGCACATGATTGACTGATCATATTGCCAGCATCCACTGATGGCAGA
Source organism: Cepaea nemoralis (assembly GCA_014155875.1). Taxonomy (NCBI): domain Eukaryota; kingdom Metazoa; phylum Mollusca; class Gastropoda; order Stylommatophora; family Helicidae; genus Cepaea; species Cepaea nemoralis. The sequence goes on along the minus strand of JACEFZ010016827.1, from coordinate 36,440 downwards.
AAAATACAGACCTTTTAAAAATAAAACAGGTACACATACTGACACACAGATGTGTCTTCATTTGACAAGACCAGGTCTGGCAGGAGAATCAAACCACTGACATCAATGGCTACTGAAGGGTGTGCTAACAAACTACCACAAGGAAGGTAAAGGCAGTCCCATGGCAAGTACTGCCATGATGGTGTGTCAAGTGTCTGGCATTCACATATTCTAGAGAGGTCAGCATGGCCGAATGGATAAGAATGCTCACTATTAAACTTCCGGAGTGCTGATGGTGAGGTAGCAGGTTCAACAGGAACACTGGTCAGTTGTGCTAATATTCACTTCGCATCCTTGACTTGGGGATGAAAATTACAAGTACCTCTGAAGTCGGAGCAGGTTTGCCTAATGGTGCGGGACACTAGTAAATGGGAAAGCTAGCCCACACACACAAAATCAACCCAGCATGGCCTGCACACGAATTCAAAGCGATTGAATGGGAAAACGCCTGCAGATTCTAGGTCACAGCATGAAGAGATGAGCTGGACAGTTGCCTTCCTCGCCATACATCCCTCCCAGGTAAATCTCAGACAATGCTCCCGTACCCATGTAATGAGGCCAGAGAACCCCAGAGCCGTCAGTAAGTGCAGATGAATTGGGTATAAAGTGCTAAACCCCATAGTTTCATAGACCAATCGGCAGTCGGTCTGTGATGTGGCCAGTATCATGTTAGCTGCCTTTAATTCCCAAAACATTATCTAGGGAACACAATCATTCAATCATTCATTCAGAAGCATGTCCCTTGCAGAACCTCGCTCCCATAACAACCTTCCGGAAAACTTATCGGTCATGAGCAAGATGTCCCTCACCCAATACACCCATCTGGAGACCATCTGCCACATCCTGCATCCATCTTCTCTTTGGCCTTCCTCTTCCTCTCTTCCCAGGCATATACCCCTCTATGATTACTCTCTTCAAACTTTCATGACGTTTCAAGTGACCAAATTGTTTCAATTTTCTTTCCTTTATCATCTTTAGTGGCCAACATCCTTCAATAATCAGATCTTGCTGTATGGATTCATTTGTTTTTTTCTGTATCCAAGATATTCTTAAAACCCATCTATAACATTTATATTCAAAGACATTTATGTACTGTTCAGCTTGTTTATAATGTGTCCAGGTGTCACAGGCATATGTTGCAAAGGAAAAGATGCATGCATCTTAAAAGTCTAATCTTTGTAGTTCTATCCGTCCCCCTCCACAATCTATTCAGTCGTTTTAGTTTTTGAAGAGCAATAGATATTCATCTTTTAATTTCATTCATTGTGTCACCATTGTTGGTCATTCTAGGCCATACAGGTGAGAACAATAAGAACCCAACCACCACTGAAAACAAACATGCAATCACCTTATTTAAAAACACAGTGTTACTCACAAACTGAAGTGTTAATGAACCAGTTACACAAATTATACTAATATATTATTGTTAAAATAAAGTACCCGATTTCTCAAGTCAACAGAATCATTAAGAATTAAATAAAATAATAAAAATGTCAAGAAGCATGCAGTTTAATATATTCTAGCAACAAAAAAGAAATGGGATATCAATACCAAAAATAGGAAGTCAACATCATCCTGCTGCCTCTGAAAAGCAAAGGGAGATTTCATGAAGAAGAAGAAATGAATAAACTGACTACTAAAATTCATTACACATTCACTGAACAGTGTAACGATGGTAGAGTGGCAGCAGACTACCTATGACCATAACTGTCCTGGGCCTGACACCACAAAAGATATCTAGCCGGTTGTAGTACAGTAGACCAAGGCAGGACATGTGTTTATACCAAAATTAAAACCAACCGCATTGTGCCCAACAACCCAGCATGGAAGAGGAAAGAGGTCATCAATGAACACATGCATTGAGAGATGACAGATAAATCAATTGTTATCATGCAAGTAGAGATTAAACCCAACAAGTGACTTGCACTAAACCCAACAAGCTACTTGCACTAACAACTTGGACCAACAACTACTTGCACCAACAAGTGACATATTAAACCTAACAAGTGACATATTAAATCTAACAAGTGACATATTAAACCCAACAAGTGACATATTAAACCCAACAAGTGACATATTAAACCCAACAAGTGACATATTAAACCCAACAAGTCACATATTAAACCCAACAAGTCACATATTAAACTCAAGTGACTTACATTAAACCTAACAAATGACTTACATTAAATACAACAAATGGAACTGAAGAGAATGGCACAATACTGTCAACTACGGAGGTATTAAACCAAGGCCAACATACATAATGATAGTTACAGATGTAATAGCCCAGCATGTAATGATGTTGTATACAGAGCTAGCTATAAGATTACCTTTTGCAGCCTTCTGAAGAATAAAGTTTCTATAGAACCGCCTTCAATGCACACAGATACGTCCATTAAGTACTCCAGCTTCTTCGATCACGTTAGGAGGCTCTCAACATAGTGCACAAACCCTAAGTGTACCTACCAGAATCCACACACTATAAATATTATGCTACATACAGGCTTTCTCATTTTTTAAGTATTTCCCGGGGAAGTGGCTATTACAACCTAATATTGTCAACTGTGAAAGGATTTTAGCAAGCACAACTGCAAACAGAACCTCCTACATTTTACCCATGTCCTGAAAGGCTAGGTGTCAGATAAGCTAACCGAGACAAAAAAGGGGTATTACATCCTCAAATACTTTACTCATAAACGTCATTCATTGGATTTGAACCCTGCATCTTTCACATCAGAGCAGGACACCATACTTCTAAGTCACCCTGCAAGCTTCTCAAATATTCCGAACTCAGTGCGTGGAAATGACTACAAAAGGCTGCAGGATGTAAACTGCTTCAGACAAGGGAGAAACCTTCATGCACACTTACTCTATTCAGTTCTTCAATCCTGGTATCCTTCTGTTCCAAATTTGACATGGACTGGCTCTCCAACGCTTGAATATGAGCCATGGAAAAATCAGTCTGAAACGAGCCATGGAAAATTCAGTCTGAAACGAGCCATGGAAAAATCAGTCTTAACCGAACCAGGGGGGAAAAAAGATGAAATGATCCATGGAAAAATCAGTCTGAAATTAGTAATGGAAAAAAATCTGAAATGAGCCATGGACAAATCAGTGTGAAATGAGCCATGGAAAAATCAGTGTGAAATGAGCCATGAAAAAATCAGTGTGAAATGAGTCATGGAAAAAATCAGTCTGAAATGAGCAATGGAAAAATCAGTCTGAAATGAGCCATGAAAAATTATCTGGAAAATAAAAAGCCTCTCAGCCATGGTTACCCCTCAAATAATATACTTTCAGAAGTGGAACATACTTTCAGATCTATTCACTACATGAAATATACTTTCAGATCTGTTCACAACAAGGCATATGCTTTTAGATCTATTCACTACATGAAATATATTTTTAGATTTTTATTTACTACATGAAATATACATTTAGATCTATTTACTAGAAATATACTTTGAGATCTATTCACTACATGACATAAGCTCTCAGATCTATCCACTACATGAAATATATTTTTAGATTCACATAGCACACAAAATATGAATCACGAACTAATTAGCAGAGCAAACATACTTTCACATCTATTGATCATGCCACATGAGACCATCCAGGCTACCAGTCAGATGAAGCATATTACCAACCCGACCAAAAGCAACAAGTAATAATCTTCAGAATCTGCTCAGGACACAGACTAAAGTACCACAGGTTTGATGAACTAATGATATTGATGAATATAACTGCCCAACTGGTCAAATGACAGCTAAACATTTGTTGCATTAATGTCCAAAATATGCAGAACAGAGAGAAGTATTTTGCCTACACCAGCTCCATCTGAGTTACAAACTCTATGGGGATGTAAAGAAGCTCAAGTTGACTGCTGCTTTCTTTGGATTAATTTATACTGATATCTCAGGGTGAACAAAGAAGATGCCACATGACAGGGTAGATTCATGGGCTCCTAGAGCACCTGTACTGGCCAATTCTCAAATGAACAAATCTACAGTAGAACATGTGATCAGGAAAAGACTACCAAGCATTGATACAGCAAGCAATGAGACAACAATGTGCAGATGGAAGGAATATCAAATACTAAAAATCTAGTGCAACATGCCTATTGCTGGGACATTTTAGACATATCCGACTAGTGTGTGATGAGAGTTGTTGTCATCCATACACTTTGATGATTGCTGGGGGAAATGAAGCACTTATGACCATGTTAACCTAGCAGTATATCACAGGTACTTTTGTCTATTCGAGTCATCATCAAGTGCTTTGTCGGCTGCATGGACGATAATGCTTCTCCACAAACTGTCATCTCCAACGGCATGGATCAATTCAAGTGTTGACTATGAATCAATTCATCTGCTGACTGACTCCCATGTCATGACACAAGGCTGTCAAGAATTTTCTTACACTGTCTTCCACTATTTCTCTTTCCACAAATCTTTCCAGTTTTTGACTTCTCATAATGTGGCCAAAAAAATTATGTCTGCCTCTTTCTGATGTTGGTGATAAGTTGTCTTTGTGACTTAGCTTCCCTCGAAATGTCCAAATTGCTCATTTTGGCTGTCCAATTCTCTTCTTTCTTTATTTGGAGTAAGCAAATGAAAAGCTCAGAGCTATTACCCAGAACTAAGAAACATATACATTAGGCCTATTTCAACATCAATTTTACAATCCAATATATGTGACACACTACACATATGTTTACATCTATTTAACATACAAAATTATGTCACGACTGGACCCACCTGAACAGACTTTGAGCAGACATTTGTGCCAATGCTGAGGGACAGTGCAGGCCTGTTAGCAGAACTCATGGGATCCGCCACCGAGTTGGAGGAGTTGTTGGGAGAGTGTGGCACAAAGTTCTATAACACAAAGCCAAGTAACAGGTCAGTCAGAAAATACAGACATGACTAAATGTTACAATCTATGACAACAATGGGAGAGTGTGGGACAAAGTTCTATAATAACACAAAGTCAAGTAACAGGTCAGTTAGCACATACACACATGACTAAATGTTACAGAGTGTGGGACAAAGTTTTATAGTAACACAAAGTCAAGTAAGAGGTCGGTCAGAAAATACAGACATGACTAAATGTTACAATCTATGACAACAATGGGAGAGTGTGGGACAAAGTTCTGTAATAACATAAAGTCAAGTAACAGGTCAGTCAGAAAATACAGACATGACTAAATGTTACAGAGTGTGGGACAAAGTTTTATAGTAACACAAAGTCAAGTAAGAGGTAGGTCAGAAAATACACACATGACTAAATGTTACAATCTATGACAACAATGGTGTGTTCAGTCACAAACAATAACAGAAAACTTTACTAACAGACAAGAAGCAAGAAGAGTTATTTGACCATCATCTATCTATGGCAAATATTCAGATTTATTACCTTCATAGAAAGGGACACATAGACAGACAGAGAACAAACAAACAATTTTCAAAGGGTCACAAACTGGGCAAGCAGGCCTGTCTTACATTCAGCCCAAGCAACAAATCTTTCGTACATCAATGATCTATTGTGCATGTTATGTTCACATATAAAAAACACTGTCAAATTAATGTTGTGAACATAAAAATGGCATATTATCATGTTATGAGACAGGCAGACAAAACAGACACACACACACTCACGCATGTACATATACATACCTATATTCATACATATATACATAATTTACACATACGCTCATGGTCATACACTCAATCAATAACACATAGCCACTCACAATCACAAACATACATTCTCTCTCTTACACACACACATTCTCTCTCTCTCTCTCATGCCTATATATGCTCAGTTATACATGAAGCAAAGCACTACACACACTACACACATAATACACCAACATATGCAAGCAAGCATACATATACATTCACTCTCTCTCTCTCACACACATAATTTACACAAACAGTTATTCACCCACATACACAACAATGCACAATCCTCCACATACAACAGAACAGGGAGAGAAAGACATGTATGCTCTCATATGCACACAGAGATGCAGACAACCAGAGAGAGAGAGAGAGAGAGAGAGAGAGAGGAGAGAGAGAGAGAGAGAGAGAGAGAGAGAGAGAGAGAGAGAGAGAGAGAGAGAGAGAGAGAGAGAGAGAGAGAGAGAGAGAGAGAGAGAGAGAGAGAGAGAGAGAGAGAGAGAGAGAGGAGAGAGAGAGAGGAGAGAGGAGAGAGAGAGAGAGAGAGAGAGAGAGAGAGAGAGAGAGAGAGAGAGTGTGTGTGTCTTCAAACAAATATCTCAATCAATGACGTCAATGGTTTCTATATCTCTCCCAACAAATATCTCAATCAATGACGTCAATGGTTTCTATATCTCTCCCAACAAATATCTCAATCAATGACGTCAATGGTTTCTATATCTCTCCCAACAAATATCTCAATCAATGACGTCAATGGTTTCTATATCTCTCCCAACAAATATCTCAATCAATGACGTCAATGGTTTCTATATCTCTCCCAACAAATATCTCAATCAATGACGTCAATGGTTTCTATATCTCTCCCAACAAATATCTCAATCAATGACGTCAATGGTTTCTATATCTCTCCCAACAAATATCTCAATCAATGACGTCAATGGTTTTCTATATCTCTCCCAACAAATATCTCAATCAATGACGTCAATGGTTTCTATATCTCTCCCAACAAATATCTCAATCAATGACGTCAATGGTTTCTATATCTCTCCCAACAAATATCTCAATCAATGACGTCAATGGTTTCTATATCTCTCCCAACAAATATCTCAATCAATGACGTCAATGGTTTCTATATCTCTCCCAACAAATATCTCAATCAATGACGTCAATGGTTTCTATATCTCTCCCAACAATATCTCAATCAATGACGTCAATGGTTTCTATATCTCTCCCAACAAATATCTCAATCAATGACGTCAATGGTTTCTATATCTCTCCCAACAAATATCTCAATCAATGACGTCAATGGTTTCTATATCTCTCCCAACAAATATCTCAATCAATGACGTCAATGGTTTCTATATCTCTCCCAACAAATATCTCAATCAATGACGTCAATGGTTTCTATATCTCTCCCAACAAATATCTCCACCTGCCAAATAACTGTCTACTACACCTCTCCCACCAAATATTCCTATCAGTCACTTCATTGTCCTTTTTACCCCCTAAATAAAAACATCAGCCAAGTCATCTTTCTAAATTAATATCCCCATCAGCCATGTCACCGACTTCTACATTTCTCCAGTGGACACAAACCCGAGGTGACAACTACCCCCATCTTCAACCACCATTGTTATCCTTTTCAAATACAGGTGAGCCTCATCAACAAAAGCTGTCATTAATCAGATATTCCTTGTCTATTCATCCAAACATGATATCAACAACAACAAAGACCCACACCCAAAGAAGAAAGTGTATATCAGAACCCAGAACTAGAGAAGCAAACTTAACACTAAAACCATCCACAGAATACTTACTCCAAATGCCTGAGGTGACGGAGACTTGGCCACTGCTCCAGGAGGTTGTCCAGTACGGCTTGGTGATTGATTCTGCTACAAAATTGCTCATGTTTTCAAATCATTTAAATGTGTCAATTAAAATGAGTGATACTGAGCACACCACACACTGATCAGCTGCTCCCAACATTACAGCAATCACCAGTTACTCCCTACATGACTACACCAAGCACCATGTATTGATTGGTCACTCCCTACATGACTACACCAAACACCACACATTGACTGGCCACTCCCTACATGGCTAACACAAGCAACACATGTTGATTGACACCCTACATGATTACATCAAGCACCATATATTTATTTGCTCCCCAGTTTACACCAAGCATCATATATTCACCAATTATTACAGCGGTTCACGGACACATTTTTCACGGAGACTCCTGGGTGTCGTCGCCGGAGCTACGGAGTTTGTGCTTTGTGCGATGCATTCAGCAGGCCATCCTGCCAAAAGAGAATGAGACATATGGGATAAAACCCGGGGCAACGAAGTCGATCCTCTCGACTTTTAAGACTATTTTTTATTACCTACACTATTACATGACGCACCAGACGGTGACCAGTTACTCTAACCACTGTATTCATCAAATGTGTCTTTCATATGTGGATCATATGACATGCTACTTCAAGTGGTGTTCGACATACAAATAAACAGGGCTTCTTACAATCAGAATGGAAGCCATGTTGGGGCAATAGCTAGCCCACTTGCCTACCAACCTGGTGGTCAGCTGTTCGCATCCTCACTGGGACAAGTTTTTTTTTTAAATTGACTCCGGCTGCGAGGTCAACCTAGGATAACATGGGTACCCAGACCCATTCTGGCAAGTCAAGTGCTGATGGGTCTATACAAATATGGGAGTAACACCATATACCCAACACCTTCATGGTGTGGAACAAAGTCCTTTAATGAAACAAGTACAACCATGTCACACTTTTTTTTTTATTCGCATATCTTTTACAGGACATCGCTGTCAACAGCAGCATCTTTCAGCTGTCTGTCGATTTCTTGGCAAGATTACACTCAGTAGTTTGCCATTGCTTTCTGAGCGGCCGGCTCAGTTATCCCGCAAGTCACTAGCGGGGGTCAAACCGCTCCCAGCTCTCACCCACTACGAGACCTGCGTGATAAACGGGATTACGGAGAAAGTGTTGTAATCCCTCGGCCAGAGAGACCGGCGCTGCTACACATTATACTAAACAAATTTACTGAAACAAGTACAATCATGTCGCACACTATACTAAACAAATTTACTGAAACAAGTACAACCATGTCACACACTATACTAAACAAATTTACTGAAACAAGTACAACCATTTCACACTATACTAAACAAATTCACTGAAACAAGTAAAACCATTTCACACTATACTAAACAAATTTACTGAAACAAGTACAACCATTTCACACTATACTAAACAAATTCACTGAAACAAGTACAACCATTTCACACTATACTAAACAAATTTACTGAAACAAGTACAACCATGTCACACACTATACTAAACACAACTTTACTGAAACAAGTACAATCATTTCACACACTATACTAAACACAACTTTACTGAAACAAGTACAAACATTTCACACACTATACTAAACACAAATTTACTGAAACAAGTACAATCATTTCACACACTATACTAAACACAACTTTACTGAAACAAGTACAATCATTTCACACACTATACTAAACACAACTTTACTGAAACAAGTACAAACATTTCACACACTATACTAAACACAACTTTACTGAAACAAGTACAATCATTTCACACACTATACTAAACACAACTTTACTGAAACAAGTACAATCATTTCACACACTATACTAAACACAACTTTACTGAAACAAGTACAAAAATTTCACACACTATACTAACACCAACTTTACTGAAACAAGTACAATCATTTCACACACTATACTAAACACAACTTTACTGAAACAAGTTACAAACATTTCACACCTATACTAAACACAACTTTACTGAAACAAGTACAAACATTTCACACACTATACTAAACACAACTTTACTGAAACAAGTACAATCATTTCACACACTATACTAAACACAACTTTACTGAAACAAGTACAATCATTTCACACACTATACTAAACACAACTTTACTGAAACAAGTACAATCATTTCACACACTATACTAAACACAACTTTACTGAAACAAGTACAAACATTTCACACACTATACTAAACACAACTTTACTGAAACAAATGGAGTGTACAAACATTTCACACACTATACTAAACACAACTTTACTGAAACAAATGGAGTGTACAAACATTTCACACACTATACTAACCACAACTTTACTGAAACAAGTACAATCATTTCACACACTATACTAAACACAACTTTACTGAAACAAGTACAATCATTTCACACACTATACTAAACACAACTTTACTTACACAAGTGCAATCATTTCACACACTATACTAAACACAACTTTACTGAAACAAGTACAAACATTTCACACACTATACTAAACACAACTTTACTGAAACAAGTACAATCATTTGACACACTATACTAAACACAACTTTACTGAAACAAGTACAATCATTTCACACACTATACTAAACACAACTTTACTGAAACAAGTACAAACATTTCACACACTATACTAAACACAACTTTACTGAAACAAGTACAAATTTCACACACTATCTAAACACAACTTTACTGAACAATACAACATTTCACACACTATACTAAACACAACTTTACTGAAACAAGTACAATCATTTCACACACTATACTAAACACAACTTTACTGAAACAAGTACAAACATTTCACACACTATACTAAACACAACTTTACTGAAACAAGTACAATCATTTCACACACTATACTAAACACAACTTTACTGAAACAAGTACAACATTTCACACACTATACTAAACACAACTTTACTGAAACAAGTACAATCATTTCACACACTATACTAAACACAACTTTACTGAAACAAGTACAATCATTTCACACACTATACTAACACAACTTTACTGAAACAAGTACAAACATTTTCACACACCTATACTAAACACAACTTTACTGAAACAAGTACAATCATTTCACACACTATACTAAACACAACTTTACTTTTACTTACACAAGTACAATCATTTCATACACTATACTAAACACAACTTTACTTACACAAATACAAACATTTCACACACTATACTAAACACAACTTTACTGAAACAAGTACAAACATTTCACACACTATACTAAACACAACTTTACTGAAACAAGTACAAACATTTCACACACTATACTAAACACAACTTAACTGAAACAAGTACAAACATTTCACACACTATACTAAACACAACTTTACTGAAACAAGTACAATCATTTCACACACTATACTAAACACAACTTTACTGAAACAAGTACAATCATTTCACACACTATACTAAACACAACTTTACTGAAACAAGTACAATCATTTCACACACTATACTAAACACAACTTTACTGAAACAAGTACAAACATTTCACACACTATACTAAACACAACTTTACTGAAACAAGTACAATCATTTCACACACTATACTAAACACAACTTTACTTACACAAGTACAATCATTTCACACACTATACTAAACACAACTTTACTGAAACAAGTACAAACATTTCACACACTATACTAAACACAACTTTACTGAAACAAGTACAATCATTTCACACACTATACTAAACACAACTTTACTGAAACAAGTACAAACATTTCACACACTATACTAAACACAACTTTACTGAAACAAGTACAAACATTTCACACACTATACTAAACACAACTTTACTGAAACAAGTACAATCATTTCACACACTATACTAAACACAACTTTACTGAAACAAGTACAAACATTTCACACACTATACTAAACACAACTTTACTGAAACAAGTACAATCATTTCACACTCTATACTAAACATAACTGGCTAAACTAACATTAACTACAACTAAATGTAATAGTACATAGGAAGAAGTCAAAATCTCACATTGTCATTAAACAGTCAAGGACCCTTTTTATACGCCTGTGGCAAAGGGGTTATGGACTCAATTCGTAATCCTGCATACTGGGTATGAAACACAGTTGTCAGCGATTTGTCAGCAGACGGGCTCGTGATTATTTTAATACAAAGGTATGAGTGCTGGTCATTCAGGAAGCAATGGCAAACTACAGAACGTAAACTTGACAAGAAATCACAGCCAAAAAATGCTGGGGTTGATTGCAACTTTAGGCATACAGGGTACATGGTGCTAGCCCCATGGTTGTATAGACCAATCATGATGTGGTCAAACCACGCTGGCCTTGACCTCCCAAGACATGGTATCCATTTTATACTGGGTTATCCTCGGAGCCATGTCAATTTGAACATCCATTTCAATTCAAATTCGAACCCATGGCCACCGGACCAGCAGGTGAGCAGCTGGCCACTAGGCTACCACAGCTCTCCCCCCTCCCCACACACTGTCAATATGAATAAAAAAATGCAATTGAACTGCCTCTTTTTGAATACTTACCCTGAAATATTCATTGATTTTTTTCCCATTCGCCTCAACTCTTTTTGTGGCTGAAAGAAGTTCACATATTGAGGTTACTGACGCAATTAAGTTCAGTCAAAACCAACAACTTTAACTTTCTTAAAGATATAACATTAGCCATATACAGACATGGAAGTGTCTGTCTGACGAATGCCTGATATGGTGGTTACAATTGATCAGATAAGTGCACATCAATTTAAAAAAAAAAAAAAAAACCAACAAATATATAAACAATCAGACAGATACTATGTGTGCGTGTCTTGTCATAGTTTCTTCTTCTTCTTCTTCTTCGTTCATCCGGAGTTTTTTTTCCGGATGTGATTGCGTTGTGCCTGTTTACAGCAGAGCTGCGTTCTTGCGCCGTTAGGCCGACACATCCGACTTCTGCGGGCATTTGTTGACCGGGTTAACCTTCCCGGGGGTTTCTTAGGACGTTTGACTCTCACTGTTGTGGTGTTATCCCCCATCCCAGCTGGTCCATATAGAACAGCCAAAGATCCTGGTCAGCCCTCAAGGGAAGGCAGGGGCAGACCATGGGCATTCCCCGCCATCCAAGGAGGCTTCCATACTTGCAGAGCCGATACATAGCGCTCTGGTACTGGGCTCACCCAAGGAATCGTCACGTCCTGCACATTGCTGCTTAGCCTCACTTCCGTATATTGGGCCTTCCGTTCACCATAGGCTGTTCTTCCGGAAACCAGAAGTATGCAGTCTGCAGATGACATCCACACAGTGAGCTTTCGGTTCGGACTTTCCATGTAATGGATTTGCTATCCAAGCAATATTCCATTTCGTGCCACTAGGACACTTTTCCACCTTTTATGAAGCCCACACAATGGGCTTTTGATTCGGACTTTCCACGTAATGGATTTGCTATCCAAGCAATATTCCATTTCGTGCCACTAGGACACTTTTCCACCTTTTTATGAAGCCCACACAGCAAGCTTTCGATTTGGACTTTCCACATAATGGATTTGCTATCCAAGCAATATTCCATTTCATGCCTCTGGGTCTTCATGCACCTTTAAATGTCAACCTGTATGCAGTTAAAGTAAGCTGCGGTCAACTTGAGCTTGTTGATATCTCCATAGAGCTTGTCCTCAAATGAAGCAGGTGTGGGCCAAAATATCTTTCTCTGTTCTGCATATAGTTTCCATTCACACAAATGGAATATCCTACATGACAACACAAAGTTTGCATTCAAAAGTCTTACTATTGTTTCCATTAACACAATTGGAACATCAGCTTGCCTACAAAGACCACGGGCTAGCTAAGCTCAGTCACAAGCAAGTGCAGGATTAATTTCCCCAGCTAGTACAGCTAGTACCATAAGATCTGGAGTATGACAAGGTTGTGTCCTGTCCCCTCTCTTGTTCATAACATATATAGACAACATATGAAGCATCTGCAAATCTAACTATTAGCGAACTCCTGTTTGCAGACAACCAAGCATTAATAGCAAAATCAGAAGCTGAATTACAAGACCACACGAATTGTCTAAATGAAATGTGTAGGTAACATAACATGAAAATTAGCACAAGCAAAACAGAGGTAATGACTATAACCAAAGAAGAAAAAACAACAACAATTCACCTAAATAAACATCCCTTGAAACAAGTAAAGAGTTTCAAGTACCTAGGAAGTATATCACCATCAAATGGCAGATCAGAAGACAAGATCGAAAACAGATGCAATAAGGCAAACCAACTCATTGGACAAATGGCACCAATACTAAAGAACAAACATGTATCAATAACAACTAAGAAGGCACTTTACAACACAATCTTCCTACCAACTCTATGCTACCAATGCCAAACCTGGACAATGACAGAAAATGAGGAAAGAAAAATCACAACAGAAATGAGGTTCCTGAGAAGAATACTCAATGTACCAAGAAGAGATAAGATCAGAAATGAAGAAATCAGGACTAAAGAAATCAGGACTTAAGTGGGGGTTATAGCAGCACTAGATTTTATTAGACAGCAGCAAGTCAAATGGTTTGGCCATGCAAGTAGGTTGCCATTCAAAAGCATACCACAACAAGCAATGATGTACAGACCAGGTGGAAACAGAGGAAGAGGCCAACCACACAAATGTCAGACGGAGGGAATAGCAGAGTCCATGGGAATATCGATACATGAAGCCCATAATCGGGCACTCTCACGAAGTTTATACTTCACCTCGACACCGCAAGGTACAAGAGGAACATGATGAGATGAGATGAGTACAGCTTTCATAGCTGCGGTAGCACACCAGCCAGCACACCTGCCTGCCAGTACGGTGGTCATGTCTTCCATTCCCCATTAAGATAAGGATTTTTTTGTTTAAATCGACCTGTTGACCCCTTCCAGCCCAATTAAACCGCGTCTAAAACTGGTACCAGAAAATGTTCTAGAAGTAAAGGCAGCGGGTGTACCACTGACCACATCAACATCTCTAACTAAACATCCACAACAGAAAGTCAGTTAACTACATTTCTTCACGGCAGTCAAAAAGGACACAACTGTAATTGTACTTTTCAATGAGTTGCAATTTTTATTCTTTTGAGCAGCGGCCAAACAACTGAATATAACTACAACTCAATCAATCAATCATGTGCCATGCCAATAAGCGTGGGCGGTCATGACTCGCCATTTCACTCGATCACCAGCGTCATGGATCAACTCAGTGTTCCTGTCTCGTCCATGCCATGTGGCCAAGCCATCCAAGTATTTTCCTCTCGGTCTTCCTCTTGGTCTGTTCCCTTCGATCTTGCCAGTTGTCACTAAGTTCTCCAAACCATTTCTTCTCATAACATGTCCAAAACATTATGACTGTCTACGTCTAATTTCTCTAATCAATTTACGATTTTCATTTGTCTCCTGTAGTACTTGGTCATTGGTTTTTCTGTCTGTCCATGGTATTCTTTGCATTTTCCTCAGAAACCACATTTCTGCAGCCATCAGATGTTTTTCAGCTTGACTGCACATTGTCCAAGTTTCACATCCATACAAAAGAACAGGCTCTATGTATCCCCTCAACACTCTTTTTCTCGTTTCAATTGACATCTTTTTATTGGTCAGAATGTTTTTCATCTTGCTAAAGGCTACTTTCGTCATGGCAATTCTTGTTCTAATCTCTTCAAGGCATATCCCATCAGATATTATGACTGTTCCAAGATGATTGTACCGATTCACTTGTTGAAGAATATTCCCATTTACTTGTATATTACATTGTGGTACTTCGTTCTTCCTAGTGACGACCATAACATGTGTCTTCTTACAATTTAATTCCAACCCCAGCTGCTCACTGTGTACAACAACTGCGTCTACTAATTGTTGTAGATCTTGTGCATTGTCTGCAATCAATACTGTATCATCTGCATATCTAATGTTATTGATGTTTCGTCCTCCAATAACTACAACTACTAGTTGTTGTTTTTTCACATATCCTTTACAGGACATCGCTGACAACATTAGCATCTTTCAGCTGATTGTTGATTTCTTGGCAAGATTATGCTCAGTAGGTTGCCATTGTTTTCTGAGCGACCGGCTCACATACCCCGTAAGTTACCAACGCGGAGAGAACCGCTACAGATTCTTGCGCACGACATGTTACTCATGAGAGTATTCGGGATTACGGAGAAAGTCGTGTAACCCCTAGACCAGGAAGACCGGCATTACTACTAGTAGCTTGTATTAATTACAAGCTGCCTGTATAACTACATGCATCCCTTAAAAGTACAAGCAGCCTGTATAACTACAGCAACCCGTATAACTACATGCATCCCTTATAAGTACAAGCTGCCCATACAACTACAGCAACCCGTATAACTACATGTATCCCTTATAAGTACAAACTGCCCATACAACTACAACAGCCCTTATAACTACAAGCAGCCCATTTTCTTGCTAGAAGCCCAAATACAAGCAGTTTGTATTCCTGCCAAAAGCTCACATAGCCCAGCAAATAAAATCCTGCTTCCCGACACAGCCAATACATCACAATGACAGTTTTGATTTGTTCAAGTCCGTGTTATCTTGGCAAGTACTATGCCTAATCTATAAGATGAATGCAACTAACCAGCAAAAGTATTTCGACTCAACAGGGGCTGAACTGAACTAATTTATATCATACTGTATTAGGTTATTCAATTCAAAGACAAATTATATTATTTTAAACGCCCATTCCGTCAATAAATTTACCTATGTGAGCACCCATAAACTTATTCTTTGGAAAGTTTCCACTTGCCTTCCACATCCATGTGATTTACATGCTATACATATTATATTGTGGATAGCTTTCCAGAGACATGGGCAAACAACATGTAGGACCCATGTGCACATTGCACATAAAATCCTCTGCAGTTGGAAATCAAAAAAGAGCAGGCCAAACAAGCTGCTGCCTAAGTTAAATTTAAACAATAAACAAACTACCATAAGTGACATGTCTGATTCTGTTACACTTATTGTGGTCGCCTCTACCCTCTTTGGACAACAATCACCTTCAAATTAATATCCTGTTTGTGGCCGACTTGGTCACACTTTATTAATCTGAGCCAGGGATGGATCCTAATATAACTTCTCTACTGAGGTTGAAAGAGGTAGGGGTTATGGTATAATCAAAATTGAAAATGGTATACACAAATCTGGATCCTAGCTGCTAATATGGAATTTGTGCACAGTGATGAAATTCTCATTGTGTGACCTATGGGAGGAGACTAGAGCACTTATATAGATATCTTTGTACAATGAATGTGATCCTTGATCAAACACCAAAACCCACAGTGCAGATCTGCATACCTCACCCCAGAAAACTCTAAAAATGATGTAGTGTCCACTGAACATGGATGGCTCAAGCACAAGCCTTCCCATCAGAAATCCCTTCAACCCTGCCACTACTGGAGGACTGGACCTCTGACCCCATGTTAGCTAGGTACAATAATAACCACTAAGTTTACTAGAATTGATTGTTATCTTACCATAAAAGAAAACCCCAAGACTCAGATTGATATTCTACAGGCACAGCAACAATTAAACAGAAGATCATAATCATGAAAGCAAATAGAAAGGTTCTACAGGAGATGGCAAAGGACAAAAGGGCATTGGTACCAGGTAGTTGCACACCTAGGCTTTACGAGCAACTAAAAGCCTGAAGAAGAGAGAGATGATGTTTTTTGTCAATCCTCAGGAATACTTCAGTTGGAAAAACACTTCCCACTATATGTATTCATTCTCTGGACATAAATTAGCTAATAACTCTTCATTTTCATTCATTATCCCAAGTTCACACTTTCCCATGATCTCCTCAAAGCCTGTGTTACCCAGATCTAATCTTGGCATTCAGATCGCCCATCAGAATGTTGATGTTTCAGTGACCTGAACTACAAGAGACAGCAGCAGTCAAAGGGGCCTTGGCACCAGGGAGTTGCATGCTTGAGCTCAGTCAGCAACTAGAAGCCCAGAAGAAGAAATAGAGACTAGTGATGCTTGTGAATCCTCAGCAAGGCTGAGCTGTAACTCTCAAATCCCATGTGTTCACATTCAGGTGCATCCAGACCTGAAATGGACTTGCATTTGATGAAGTCAGATTGATGTAGGATTCTCTCCCCCCCCCCCCCCCACCACACACACCACACCCAGAAAAAAAAAAAAAAAAAAAAACCACACACACGCCCAGATCAGGCCCAGCTTGGTCATGCTGCCTCCACACTGGCTGAGATCAGGCCCAGCTTGGTCATGATGCCTCCCATGGGCTGAGATCAGGCCCATCTTGGTCATGCTGCCTCCACACTGGCTGGGATCAGGCCCACTTGGTCGATGCTGCCTCCACACGGGCTGAGATCAGGCCCAGCTTGGTCTGCTGCCTCCACACTGGCTGGGATCAGGCCCAGCTTGGTCATAGCTGCCGTCCACACGGGCTGAGATCATGCCCACTTGGTCATGCTGCCTCCACACTGGCTGAGATCAGGCCCAGCTTAGGTCATGCTGCCTCCACACGGGCTGGGATCAGGCCCAGCTTGGTCAAGCTGCCTCCACACGGGCTGAGATCAGGCCCAGCTTGGTCATGCTGCCTCCACACGGGCTGAGATCAGGCCCAGCTTGGTCATGCTGCCGTCCACACGGGCTGAGATCAGGCCCAGCTTGGTCATGCTGCCTCCACACGGGCTGAGATCAGGCCCAGCTTGGTCATGCTGCCTCCACACGGGCTGAGATCAGGCCCAGCTTGGTCATGCTGCCTCCACACTGGCTGGGATCAGGCCCAGCTTGGTCATGCTGCCTCCACACGGGCTGAGATCAGGCCCAGCTTGGTCATGCTGCCTCCACACTGGCTGAGATCAGGCCCAGCTTAGTCATGCTGCCTCCACATGGGCTGGGATCAGGCCCAGCTTGGTCATGCTGCCTCCACACTGCTGGGATCAGGCCCAGCTTAGTCATGCTGCCTCCACACGGGCTGAGATCAGGCCCAGCTTGGTCATGCTGCCTCCACACTGCTGGATAAAGGCCCACTGTCATGCTGCCTCCACACGGCTGAGATCAGGCCCAGCTTGGTCATGCTGCCTCCACACTGGCTGAGATCAGGCCCAGCTTAATCATGCTGCCTCCACACGGCTGGGATCAGGCCCAGCTTGGTCAAGCTGCCTCCACACGGGCTGAGATCAGCCCACTTGGTCATGCTGCATCCACACGGGCTGAGATCGGCCCAGCTTGGTCATGCTGCCTCCACACGGGCTGAGATCAGGCCCAGCTTGGTCATGCTGCCTCCACACGGGCTGAGATCAGGCCCAGCTTGGTCATGCTGCCTCCACCGGCTGAGATCAGGCCCAGCTTGGTCATGCTGCCTCCACACGGGCTGAGATCAGGCCCAGCTTGGTCATGCTGCCTCCACACGGGCTGAGATCAGGCCCAGCTTGGTCATGCTGCCTCCACACGGGCTGAGATCAGGCCCAGCTTGGTCATGCTGCCTCCACACGGGCTGAGATCAGGCCCAGCTTGGTCATGCTGCCTCCTACACGGGCTGAGATCAGGCCCAGCTTGGTCATGCTGCCTCCACACGGGCTGAGATCAGGCCCAGCTTGGTCATGCTGCCTCCACACGGGCTGAGATCAGGCCCAGCTTGGTCATGCTGCCTCCACACTGGCTGGGATCAGGCCCAGCTTGGTCATGCTGCCTCCACACGGGCTGGGATCAGGCCCAGCTTGGTCAAGATGTCTCACAGATGTGAGGTATTTAATTAACACACTCCGACCCAACGCCCAGACGGAAGAGACAAAAAAACAAATCATTAAGCAGGCACTTACCAGCCGGATTGTCAGTTTTCCGCTTACGTTTTCTATCAGTCAGCTTACATTTGTCTGGTGTTGGCACGAGACCCTGTTGGTGATTGGTAACAAACGGTACAAGTTGTAAGTGTCTTCCAGCTGACAAACTTCACAGAAGATTTCTCTAAGCTAAGTCAGTTACATCTTTATTTTCCTTCCTATATGAAGGAGGGAGAGACATTTTCAAATTCTGTATTCTATTCTTTAAAATAAAATAAAAAGCCACATTCATGGTCAAATCAAGCCATGTGCCATACAGAACAAAGACAATACAAGGTAACATGAAATCAAACAAAAGATACTGGAAGGAAAACTACAATACAAGAGAACATGAACTCAAACAAGAGATGGTTAGGGGAAAGACAAATATGAGGGAATATGAAATTAAATAAGAGAAGGTGGAGGGAAAAACAAACTACAAAGAAATATTAAACTAAACAAGAAATTCTGCAGGGACAAGACAACAAATAAATGGCAACATGAAATCAAACAAGAGATGCTGGAGGGGCAAAGCAGAAAACTAAGTGAACATTAAAATCAAACAAGAGATGCAGAAGGGACAAAACAGAAAATTGAAGCTAAGGGCATGTCAAATCAAACAACACGAGAGGGACAAAATAAAATATAAGGAAACATGAAATTAATCAAGAGAGGCTGTAAGGACATAACAGAAAACTGAAACTAAAGGAATATCACTTACACTGCCCATGGATACTTCAGTAAGTGCTCAGTCTCCTCTCACAGGTTACACAGGGAGAATCTCAGCACAGTGCACAAACACTGGAGTACACATCAGTATCCAAACAGGCACATCATCATCAAGTGCCCTGCCAGCTGGCTTAGGCATTCATGTCTCTCCACAGATCTTCATATCTTGGTCATTGGTGTTCTGGATCAACTCTACTGCTGATATTCCTCCATGCCACCGTCTGAATCCATTCAGCATCCTTTCCCTTGGTCGGCATCTGCTTCTCTTCCCCTCGATCTTTCCAGTCGTCACAGTGTTCTCTTCTCATCACATGACCAAAGAAAGCTGTTTGTCTCTTTCTTATTGTTGTATATAACAGGCACATACCTACTATGCCAAACATGCAATAAATATTCTTTCATAGGTAGCCTTTCTAAGAAGAAATGTAGCCTCGGCAGTTGTCTTGCTGGCCAGGCCATTTTGATTGCCAACTGTCCAGAATTTTGTAACATCACATGGGTGCTCCAAGTTTATCACCCTGATCTAAGAAGGCTAGAGATCGCATACACTGCTACAATATCAGGCGGCAGTAGCATCATCATGTGCTATGCCGGCAAGCCTGGGCCATCACGGTTCGCCATCTCACACAATCACCAGACTCTTAGATCGGGTCTATGTCTTGACCTGATTATACCAAGTGATCAATTCATCCAAGTATATATCGCTGTCTTCCTCTTTTTCCATCAAGTTTGCCAGTTGTCACAAAGTTTTTATTTTATTTCTCCTCATAAGTGCCCAACAAATTGTGTCTGGCTATCATTTCCCTAATCCACTTACATTTTTCATTTATTTCTTCAAGGACTGCCTCATTTGTTGTTGCCCTTTTATTATATTCTTTGCATTTTCCCCAGAAACTATTTTGTCCATCAAGTATGATGATAACCATTCATTTCATCTAGTGGAGTTGAAAGTATGGAGCCGTAAGTTCCAAGATGGCTGGTAAGGTCTATTTTGGCTTGAAATGTTCTTTGACAATGTGGGCAAAGAATGCTTGACGTTCCAGGAGGAGGATCTCCTGCAGTGGTTTTTCTGTCCAGCCTTTTTTCAAAACTCTTGCAGTCCTGTTTGCTTTGCAAACTACATTTCCACTGGAGCAGATTCTCTCTTAGCTTACCTACGTACTATCCATATTTCATGTTACAATAGTTGAGGTTCTCTCTATATATATATATATATATATATGAACACCACTAATGCAACTGCACTTATTCCAGGTTCTAAACTGCACTTTTAACACTTTCCCTCACTGCAACTGACAGCGTTTTATAGGTGAGTATGTTTTCCATCTTGCAAAAGACTAAAGCTTTTGTGATTCCATTCATGGCATGTTTTGTGAAAGTCCAGATTATCCACACCATGCCATCCACTAGATCTCCAATAAATGCTGGAGTTTACTGCAAGGTCCTGTAAAGGACATGCTACTAACTTACCTGTCAGTGTTCCGTCCATGCTGTTCATATTGTGAGCAAAAATTCTACTTCACGAGCTACAAGCAAGAAATTTGTTAGCAAGTCTACAGTTGACTACAGCATAAATTTCATCTTTATATGTGCTCATGCAATGAACCAAAATTACGTGCAATATGGGCTATAGCTTAGAGGGAACACTCATGGTGGCTGCGACAATGTCACAACATGTCTATGACAAACTTACATCCCCATCATCTCTGTCTGCTGAGCCTCCACTACTTAAATTGCTAGCTGTCGTGTTGCTGTTCTTGTGGCGGTGGTGGTACCATCAGAGGCTGGAACTGTCAGGAAAGCATACACAACAGATTAGATCCAGATGAAATTCAATCAAACAAATCCCAAACTAACACCTGTACAACTGAATCACAACATTAGCAAGTATGCTCAAGCATACACAGAAACAAGCTGTCATAATTCATGTCAGCCATTATGCCTCCGCCCCATTAGAAATGATCTACTAAAAACAAAAGATGCAAAAACAATTATGACCACAAATCACACTTGTTGCATTTGGGGCAAGTTCACAAGTGCTAAGTGTCCCAAGTAGAAATCTAATTATGTGGGTGCCAACTTTTCATCTTTGTTGTACAGTCATCCTCACCAGTAGTCACTGCAACCAATTCCATACTTTACTTCCGAATGAAGTAATCATGCTGAAGCAGTTACCCAGTGATGTGTTACCATGATCAAACAGTTGTTGTTGTTGTTGTTGGCACCTTGCAGTCTTGACAGACCAAAGTATGTGAGTTGGAATGTGGCCAATATTCCATCACAATGCCTGGGCAGAGCTTCAGAGAAACATGTGGCGCCCAAACGACATGATCCCTCTCTCGACCTATCTTGTGTTATCCAGAGGAATGGGTAACCAGTACGGCTGGCACAAGGTATGCTGCAGACGCTAGCGGCACAGCGTCAACCTCCGAGACCTCGCCACCACGAGCAGGTGGCGAGTGATGGCCAGACCCTGACACCCAAGGGACCCGGCTTAGAGGCGTTCAGCCAAGTCCCCCAAGTGAGGGCCTCGTACGAGCCCGAACCGTAGGGGCGCGCACATCTGTCAATCACAGGTGTCAGGTCCTGTGTAAAGCGTGCACTATCGTCTGACTCTCCACCTGACTTTTGCGGACACCGTGACCAGCGGGAATAGGCCCGCCAGATCTACCGCAGGGGATATTGCTTGTCTATTGCAAGCAAATCCCCCGTGCTTCCACTGTGAGGATCTCGCGTCCTGCGAGAATAGGCCCGCCGGAGATTATGCTCGTCTGCTGCGAACAAATCTCTACCGAGAGACTGAATAAGTAAAGAAACGATAAAAGTAGTGGTATTTCAATTGCACTTGCGCGCCCACCTAATGCTACACCCTTCATGTGTCTTCACAAAGTCGGACTAGAGTCAAGCTCCACAGGATCTTCTTTCTCCACTGATTCTACCAAGCCTGTTCCCTTGGCTGTGGTTTCGCTAGATAGTAGATAGGGACAGTGGGAATCTCGTTAATCCATTCATGCGCGGCAACACATCAAAGTATACCACAAACATTTATTACCTGGTGCCTGCATGGAATAGTGAGTCTAAAATGGTATGACAGAATCACCCATGTGGAGCTGATGGAGAGAACTAAAATGGTATGACAGAATCACCAATGTGGAGTTGGAGAAAAATACAATTCTAGTGAATCAAGAGGTGAGGAAAAGACAATGCTGATGGACAGGACACTCACTGAGAACATCTGAATATATAATCTGAATAATATATAAATCTAAATATAACTAGACACTTCCTTGTCTGGAACTGATAGGATGAGGAGCTCCATTGTTAAAAGATTCTAAACCCAATACCCAGAGGGAACTCCAGAGAGCAATGACATGGATGGTGATGGCAGAGAAGACAATTACTCAAGTGATATGGATTTAGTATGTGTCTATGAGGAAGGAATGCATGCAGAGGCAAGGCAAAACAAAAAGTTCACATAACCCTTGCCAGAGAGTAGAGTTTGAAATAAGAGCAGATAAAGAATAAAAGACATCGCCGGGGAAGATGGTGTAATAGTGTGGTGAGGTAAAAGATCAGAATGGGGCGTCACAGCCGGAAGGGGTGGCAAGTTCATTGCAGAGTATAGCACAGCATATTTAAACATCATTTCCAGCACAGGAATGGACATAGAGATGGTCATTGCAACTCAGAGATGGCTTTCTAAGAATCTATTAAATAAGATAGTCATCACCCTGGGAAGGTTAACCCGGTCAACAAATGCCCGCAGAAGTCGGATGTGTCGGCCTAACGGCGCAAGAACGCAGCTCTGCTGTAAACGGGCACAACGCAATCACGTCCGAAAATAAAAACTCTGGATGAACGCAGAAGAAGAAGATAATCATCACTAATGACTCTCAGTCAATGCTTGAAAGGGTCCAGTCAGGATATTTCTGGCATGAATGTTTGACACACATTAAGCCATGATACCTACAGGAGCTGAAGTGGTTCTGCTGTCAAGGTCAAGGTGGTGTACATGGAAATGAAATGTCTGATTGGCTGGCCTGCAGGGCACATTTCGGGAAAACACTAAGGTTGAGCAAGAGAGGCAACATACTGTCTCTAAATAATTGGTTGTCACACAAGGAAACACAAATCAGGAAATGCGGCTACTGCTGATGAAATCAGGGATACAATTTGGCACTAGCAGGAAAGAATGTCATAGAGGACGAAGTGGATATGTGTAACAAACTGGCCACTAGCAATGTCAGTATCCACACTCCTGGACATCTTCAGAGGGAGGCAGAGTGCAGATGCAGAAAGCAATATTGTTGTTTGTCTATCAAGAATGATGATGACCATTCATTTCATCCAGTAAGTTGGATGAAGAATGACTTGCACAATGAATTGGATTGTAAGTGAGGAAGAGTTGCGCAATTCGTCGACCTCACTCTCTCAACTGAGTCCATCTGAATTCAGTAGCTGAACAAGTCAAGACGCCTGGAGACGAACACAGGTGCAGTGGACATTTGGCTGCCACAAGCCAGTTATCCCTGTATGTATTAGCTCTCAATAACTGATGATTTGATAGGGCAATCCATTCATGTGCGTCACTAAATAGATGACGAGGCATTTGGCTACCTTAAGAGAGTCATAGTTCAGAAAACAATAGAATGACATTGTCTTGCCAAGATTAAACAACAACAACAACAACAACAACAACAACTACCCACATATCAAGCAGTATATCACTGCATGAGGAAGTATGAATAAAGTCAACTATTAAACTATCAGTCACATTCTACAGGCAATGAAGAGAATGTTTTCACTTCCTGATTCACAGGAAATGCTCAAATGAAGAAATGATCCTAGTAACCTCAATGTGCCAAGATTTTTTGAAATATGTAGGAGACTTGCTTTAGATTTTATGGTTACAATAAATAGGTATCACATAAAAGAAGTTATAGCTAAGTAATATGCAAAGGATCCCCCTCTTCCTACATCCCATACATATACATGCTTTTGTGTTTTTTTACATAAACACATACAAATTAACAAATGAGTCTAAATTACACCCCAGCCTACATTTATATGGTAAAGGCCAGTTGTTTAGGGCACAGACAAAGAGCACTGCAGACAAACTTGCAGGTGTTTATTCTATTCAGATCACACAAGGATTATCTGTTTTTAGCACTTCACTGGTTGCATGAAAATCTGCACTCCTTGTCTCGTGTTTTTTCCTATGGGTCTTGAGACTATTTGGGTATATGGTGCTAGCTTATTTCTATAGACCAATCACCCTAGCCACCTTCTCATTCTCAGATTATTTTCTGGTGCCTTCTTTGGCTGGGTCAACCTGAGAGCCCGGGTAATTTATAAATCTATCTTGATGGGGATTTGAACAGATGACCAGCAGGCAAACACTGCCTACACTGTAGTGACCAACAGGCAAGCACCGCCTACACTGTAGTGACCAACAGACAAGCACTGCCTACACTGTAGTGACCAACAGGCAAGCACTGCCTACACTGTAGTGACCAACAGACAAGCACTGCCTACACTGTAGTGACCAACAGACAAGCACTGCCTACACTGTAGTGACCAACAGACAAGCACTGCCTACACTGTAGTGACCAACAGACAAGCACTGCCTACACTGTAGTGACCAGCAGGCAAGCACCGCCTACACTGCAGTGACCAACAGACAAGCACTGCCTACACTGTAGTGTCCAACAGACAAGTACTGCCTACACTGTAGTGACCAACAGACAAGCACTGCCTACACTGTAGTGACCAACAGACAAGCACTGCCTACACTGCAGTGACCAACAGGCAAGCACTGCCTACACTATAGTGACCAACAGACAAGCACTGCCTACACTGTAGTGTCCAACAGACAAGCACCGCCTACACTGCAGTGACCAACAGACAAGCACTGCCTACACTGTAGTGACCAACAGACAAGTACTGCCTACACTGTAGTGACCAACAGGCAAGCACTGCCTACACTGTAGTGACCAGCAGGCAAGCACCGCCTACACTGCAGTGACCAACAGACAAGCACTGCCTACACTGTAGTGACCAACAGACAAGCACTGCCTACACTGTAGTGACCAACAGACAAGCACTGCCTACACTGTAGTGACCAACAGGCAAGCACTGCCTACACTGTAGTGACCAGCAGGCAAGCACCGCCTACACTGCAGTGACCAACAGACAAGCACTGCCTACACTGTAGTGACCAACAGGCAAGCACCGCCTACACTGTAGTGACCAACAGACAAGCACTGCCTACACTGTAGTGACCAACAGACAAGCACTGCCTACACTGTAGTGACCAACAGGCAAGCACTGCCTACACTGTAGTGACCAACAGACAAGCACTGCCTACACTGTAGTGACCAACAGGCAAGCACTGCCTACACTGTAGTGACCAACAGACAAGCACTGCCTACACTATAGTGTCCAACAGACAAGCACCGCCTACACTGTAGTGACCAACAGACAAGCACCGCCTACACTGTAGTGACCAACAGGCAAGCACTGCCTACACTGTAGTGACCAACAGACAAGTACTGCCTACACTGTAGTGTCCAACAGACAAGCACCGCCTACACTGTAGTGTCCAACAGACAAGCACTGCCTACACTGTAGTGACCAACAGGCAAACACTGCCTACACTGTAGTGACCAACAGGCAAGCACTGCCTACACTGTAGTGACCAGCAGGCAAGCACCGCCTACACTGCAGTGACCAACAGACAAGCACTGCCTACACTGTAGTGACCAACAGACAAGCACTGCCTACACTGTAGTGACCAACAGACAAGCACCGCCTACACTGTAGTGACCAACAGGCAAGCACTGCCTACACTGTAGTGACCAACAGACAAGTACTGCCTACACTGTAGTGTCCAACAGACAAGCACCGCCTACACTGTAGTGTCCAACAGACAAGCACTGCCTACACTGTAGTGACCAACAGACAAGCACCGCCTACACTGTAGTGACCAACAGGCAAGCACTGCCTACACTGTAGTGACCAACAGACAAGTACTGCCTACACTGTAGTGTCCAACAGACAAGCACCGCCTACACTGTAGTGTCCAACAGACAAGCACTGCCTACACTGTAGTGACCAACAGGCAAACACTGCCTACACTGTAGTGTCCAACAGGCAAGCACTGCCTACACTGTAGTGACCAACAGACAAGCACTGCCTACACTGCAGTGACCAACAGACAAGCACCGCCTACACTGTAGTGACCAACAGGCAAGCACTGCCTACACTGTAGTGTCCAACAGACAAGCACTGCCTACACTGTAGTGTCCAACAGACAAGTACTGCCTACACTGTAGTGTCCAACAGACAAGCACCGCCTACACTGTAGTGTCCAACAGACAAGCACTGCCTACACTGTAGTGACCAACAGGCAAGCACTGCCTACACTGTAGTGTCCAACAGGCAAGCACTGCCTACACTGTAGTGACCAACAGACAAGCACTGCCTACACTGCAGTGACCAACAGACAAGCACCGCCTACACTGTAGTGACCAACAGGCAAGCACTGCCTACACTGTAGTGTCCAACAGACAAGCACTGCCTACACTGTAGTGTCCAACAGACAAGCACCGCCTACACTGCAGTGACCAACAGGCAAGCACTGCCTACACTAGTGACCAACAGGCAAGCACTGTAGTGACCAACAGACAAGCACTGCCTACACTGTAGTGACCAACAGACAAGCACTGCCTACACTGTAGTGACCAACAGACAAGCACTGCCTACACTGTAGTGACCAACAGACAAGCACTGTAGTGACCAACAGACAAGCACTGCCTACACTGTAGTGTCCAACAGACAAGCACCGCCTACACTGTAGTGACCAACAGGCAAGCACAGTCTACACTGTAGTGACCAACAGACAAGTACTGCCTACACTGTAGTGACCAACAGACAAGCACTGCCTACACTGTAGTGACCAACAGACAAGTACTGCCTACACTGTAGTGACCAACAGACAAGTACTGCCTACACTGTAGTGACCAACAGACAAGTACTGCCTACACTGTAGTGACCAACAGACAAGTACTGCCTACACTGTAGTGACCAACAGACAAGTACTGCCTACACTGTAGTGTCCAACAGGCAAGCACTGTCTACACTGTAGTGACCAACAGACAAGTACTGCCTACACTGTAGTGACCAACAGACAAGCACTGCCTACACTGTAGTGACCAACAGACAAGCACTGCCTACACTGTAGTGACCAACAGACAAGCACTGTAGTGACCAACAGACAAGCACTGCCTACACTGTAGTGTCCAACAGACAAGCACCGCCTACACTGTAGTGACCAACAGGCAAGCACTGTCTACACTGTAGTGACCAACAGACAAGTACTGCCTACAACTGTAGTGACCAACAGACAAGTACTGCCTACACTGTAGTGACCAACAGACAAGTACTGCCTACACTGTAGTGACCAACAGACAAGCACTGCCTACACTGTAGTGACCAACAGGCAAGCACCGCCTACACTGTAGTGACCAACAGACAAGCACTGCCTACACTGTAGTGTCCAACAGACAAGCACCGCCTACACTGTAGTGACCAACAGGCAAGCACTGTCTACACTGTAGTGACCAACAGACAAGTACTGCCTACACTGTAGTGACCAACAGACAAGCACTGCCTACACTGTAGTGACCAACAGACAAGTACTGCCTACACTGTAGTGACCAACAGACAAGCACTGCCTACACTGTAGTGACCAACAGGCAAGCACCGCCTACACTGTAGTGACCAACAGGCAAGCACTGCCTACACTGTAGTGACCAACAGACAAGCACTGCCTACACTGTAGTGACCAACAGACAAGCACTGCCTACACTGTAGTGTCCAACAGACAAGCACCGCCTACACTGTAGTGTTCAACAGACAAGCACTGCCTACACTGTAGTGACCAACAGACAGCACCGCCTACACTGTAGTGTCCAACAGACAAGCACTGCCTACACTGTAGTGTCCAACAGACAAGCACCGCCTACACTGTAGTGACCAACAGGCAAGCACTGCCTACACTGTAGTGACCAACAGACAAGCACTGCCTACACTGTAGTGACCAACAGACAAGCATTGCCTACACTGTAGTGACCAACAGGCAAGCACCGCCTACACTGTAGTGACCAACAGGCAAGCACTGCCTACACTGTAGTGACCAACAGACAAGCACTGTAGTGACCAACAGACAAGCACTGTAGTAACCAACAGACAAGCACTGCCTACACTGTAGTGACCAACAGACAAGCACTGCTTACACTGTAGTGACCAACAGACAAGCACTGCTTACACTGTAGTGACCAACAGACAAGCACCGCCTACACTGTAGTGACCAACAGGCAAGCACCACCTACACTGTAGTGTCCATCTGATAGCTCAGTGATAGAAGGGCAGAATGTTAGATGGGCCTGCGTGCCCAATTCTTAACCCTTTGAAAATAAAGTTTGTTCGTTCGTTCGTTCAGGTTCCATGATTCCCGTTATTCCTTGGACACAACTTCTGAGGCCAGGTGAACACTTCCTTCCAAGACGCCTCTTCTATCCACAACTCACTAACTTATTTGATTATTTCAGTGATTTAACAGTCGGGGTTCAAACCCTCTGCTTATATCACACAGCCATGAAAGACAAACTCCTCTTGTAGCTGAACTGTAAAGGCAGTAGGCATTCCCTGAGAATATGCTACATTTGCTGAATAAAGGGCATGACTAAATAACCTCTAGTGACAAATGAACTGAAGACACGCACAGAGGACTTTTGCAACAATGTTTCAAAACCTCTTTCACTCAGCTACATATATTTGTTAGCCTCTTGGTTTCAGGTACGGGCATTATGACTCTATGTGGTTGACTGAGGCCCTGTTGCATGTAGTTAAGTGTTCCAGTTTTCAATTTGGTTTTCCCAATGGCCAGATTTCTGCACACTATTGCACTTCAATCTTACCCAAAAGACAAGCAACTACTGACTCCATGGGTTGTGTTCTCCTATTGGGTAGCGGGGTAGGGGTATCCCCTATCAAAAAAGAAGTAAGGCGCCTCCTTCCCTCCGCTAGCATACGGGACACCTTTGGGCAAGGTGGAGTACCCGTTTAGCCCCCCGATCAGGGTTACGTGAAGCCATGGGTGCAGGTGGTAGATGAAGATAAAGAGCAGCTGACAGATAGTTGTAGGTTATGGTCTCCACCTTCACGACGGTAGGCAGAGGATCTCTTTTTTGAGGAGACAATGGCTATGGTCACTGACCAGTATGGTCACTGCTAGGAAGGAAAGCAATGGCAAACTACCTTCTTTAGAGATGCCAAGAAAATCATGTTGTGTGGATCTCGGAACAGTAATAACATCTGATGGGAGATGCCTTGAAGAGATTAGAATAAGAATCGCCATGGCAAAAGTAGCCTTTAGCAAGATGAAAAACATACTGACCAATAAAAAGATGTCAATTGAAACGAGAATAAAAGTGTTGACATGCTACATAGAACCTGTACTCTTATATGGATGTGAAGCTTGGACAATGAGCAGTCAGGCTGAAAAACATCTGATGGCTGCAGAAATGTGGTTTCTGAGGAAAATGCAAATACCATGGACAGCCAGAAAGACCAATGAACAAGTTCTTCAAGAAACAAATGAAGATCATAAACTCATTAGAGACATTAGACGTAGACAGTCACAATTTTTTGGGCATGTTATGAGAAGAAATTTCCTCCGAAGTCGGAGAGTGTCTGCCTGTACGGCGAGGAACCACCAGTCTGCACACCAATAAGCCAGACATGGGACAACGGATACTCACGCAAACCTCAAGTCCTGTATGACATCACACTGATGTTGGACAATAGGATGCCTTCATCCGACATACAGGACTTCGCGTTGGAGCTCAAGCCAACGAACACAAGCAAGCAAGCATGAGAAGAAATGATTTGGAGAACTTGGTGACAACTGGTAAGATCGAGGGGAACAGACCAAGGGGAAGACCTAGAAGCAAGTACCTGGATGGCTTGGCCTTGTGGCATGGTCGAGACAGAAACACGGAGCTGATCCACGACTCTGGTGATCGAGTGAAATGGCAGAACATGACCGCCCACGCTTATCGGCATGGCACATGATGGATGGATGGATGGATTGGACAAACTGATTTTGTATTTCTTGAGTCACTGGAAAAACCAGAAATACCCATTTCAAGCTCTCTAACTGCTGCTTATATTCATTTTGAGCAGTGATACTTCTAGTAATTGCATTTGCTTGAAAATATCTCTCATTCTACTCATCAACCTTTCTCTCTCAGAACAAATAACTGCAGTATTTCAAACAATCACAATGCTACATATATAACATTCTTGATACACATTTAAAACATTAAGTAACACAGATTCAAAAGTATAATGTCCACCTGTGTCAACTCAGGTGAGGTAGTGAGTACTTAAGAGCTATATTGAGACAATCCTGATGTACAAAAGCAAATCATGGACAATTGGCAGACAAGTGAGGAATTATGTGGAAGCTGTGGAGATGTGGTTTAACAGAAGAATAAATAGAGCACCATGGTCAGATAGAAAGAGTAATGATGATACTTTGAAAGAAGTCAGCTCACAAAGAGAACAGGTTACTCCCACAACAGACAATCTTCATTCTGTGGGCATGTCATGAGAGGGAAAACTAGAGGACACTGGCAACAGGAAAGTTGGAGGGGAAGCGAGGCATTGGAGACAAAGAGAAAAAGATGCTGGATGGTTTGACATCATGGCATGGAAGAACATCACTATCAGAAATGATTGCAGCACATGAGACAGAGAACTGTGGACTGTAAACAACCCCAACACCACACGGCATGGACTATAATAAGACTGGCAGTACACGAGACAGAAGGCTGTGGACAGACATGATCACCAACACCACACGGCAATGACTATAAGAAGATTGGCAGTACACGAGACAGAAGGCTGTGGACAGACATGATCACCAACGCCACACGGCATGGACTATAATAAGATTGGCAGTACACGAGACAGAAGGCTGTGGACAGACATGATCACCAACACCACACGGCAATGACTATAAGAAGATTGGCAGTACACGAGACAGAAGGCTGTGGACAGACATGATCACCAACACCACACGGCAATGACTATAAGAAGATTGGCAGTACACGAGACAGAAGGCTGTGGACAGACATGATCACCAACACCACACGGCATGGGACTATAAGAAGATTGGCAGTACACGAGACAGAAGGCTGTGGACAGACATGATCACCAACGCCACACGGCATGGACTATAATAAGATTGGCAGTACACGAGACAGAAGGCTGTGGACAGACATGATCACCAACACCACACGGCATGGACTATAAGAAGATTGGCAGTACACGAGACAGAAGGCTGTGGACAGACATGATCACCAACGCCACACGGCATGGACTATAAGAAGATTGGCAGTACACGAGACAGAAGGCTGTGGACAGACATGATCACCAACGCCACACGGCATGGACTATAATAAGATTGGCAGTACACGAGACAGAAGGCTGTGGACAGACATGATCACCAACGCCACATGGCAATGACTATAAGAAGATTGGCAGTACACGAGACAGAAGGCTGTGGACAGACATGATCACCAACGCCACACAGGCATGGACTATAAGAAGATTGGCAGTACACTGAGACAGAAGGCTGTGGACAGACATGATCACCAACGCCACACGGCATGGACTATAAGAAGATTGGCAGTACACGAGACAGAAGGCTGTGGACAGACATGATCACCAACGCCACACGGCATGGACTATAAGAAGATTGGCAGTACACGAGACAGAAGGCTGTGGACAGACATGATCACCAACGCCACACGGCATGGACTATAAGAAGATTGGCAGTACATGAGACAGAAGGCTGTGGACAGACATGATCACCAACGCCACACGGCATGGACTATAATAAGATTGGCAGTACACGAGACAGAAGGCTGTGGACAGACATGATCACCAACGCCACACGGCATGGACTATAATAAGATTGGCAGTACACGAGACAGAAGGCTGTGGACAGACATGATCACCAATGCCACACGGCATGGACTATAATAAGATTGGCAGTACATGAGACAGAAGGCTGTGGACAGACATGATCACCAACGCCACACGGCATGGACTATAAGAAGATTGGCAGTACACGAGACAGAAGGCTGTGGACAGACATGATCACCAACGCCACACGGCATGGACTATAAGAAGATTGGCAGTACATGAGACAGAAGGCTGTGGACAGACATGATCACTAACGCCACACGGCATGGACTATAAGAAGATTGGCAGTACACGAGACAGAAGGCTGTGGACAGACATGATCACCAACGCCACACGGCATGGACTATAAGAAGATTGATTGGCAGTGCATGAGACAGAAGGCTGTGGACAGACATGATCACCCCAACACCATATGGCATGAACTATAAGAAGATTGGCAGTACACAAGACAGAAGGCTGTGGACAGACATGATCACCAACACTACACGGCATGGACTATAATAAGATTGGCAGTACATGAGACAGAAGGCTGTGGACAGACATGACCACCAACACTACACGGTATGGACTATAAGAAGATTGGCAGTGCATGAGACAGAGCTGTGGACAGACATGACCACCCCAACACCATATGGCATGAACTATAAGAAGACGGTCCACGTACCCGACCTCCAAGGAAGCGTGCTTCAAGTAGCTCTTGCTTGCGCGGGTCTACATGAATGTTGTCCATAACCCCAGGAAAACAGCAAGTGATGGAACCTGGGTAACCTCCAGCCAAGGCTGTACCCAGTGCCACTGCAATAGATCATAATAATTTCACATTACACACCCATCAAATTTTCACAGGCAAAGGCTTGACAGTTACTGTTTTCAGAACCAACATCAAGGCACTACAGACAAACCTGCAGGTGCTCATTCTCATAATGGAAGATTTCTAAAAAGAATGTCTAATGTCCTGGGCAATTTACTGGTTGCATACAATTTTGCACCCATAGCCATATGCTTTTGTCCACATGCACAGTGCTTGTTTCTCGGTTCAAGTTTTGTGATGTTAGCCTTTTTGTCGGCTTCTTGATTATGTGGATCTAGACAAAGCTTAGTATATAATCACCTTGCTTATGTTTGACAAATTTGTTTAGTATGGGCTAGCAATTGTATCTGTTGCAATGTCAGTGTTCTCTCCTAGAGAAAGGCAGTGACTGAGCTGCAGGCCTGTCAAGGTATCAAAGACAGAACTGTCTCCAAATCCTAGAGACAGTCTTATAGTTTCAGCAACTGTGCTCCACTCTGTTGCCTGGTTTAAACCACAGACGACGATGTTAGCTACTGACATAGTCACTCTCAGCACCAACAAGTCACTCTCAGCATCAACAACAAATCACTTTCAGCACCAACAAGTCACTCTCAGCACCAACAAGTCACTCTCAGCACCAAAAAGTCACTCAGCACCAACAAGTCACTCCCAGGACCAACAAGTCACTCTCAGCACCAACAAGTAAGTCACTCTCAGCACCAACAAGTAAGTCACTCTCAGCACCAACAAGTCACTCTCAGCACCAACAAGTCACTCTCAGCACCAACAAGTCACTCTCAGCACCAACAAGTCACTCTCAGCACCAACAAGTCACTCTCAGCACCAACAAGTCACTCTCAGCACCAAAAAGTCACTCTCAGCACCAACAAATCACTCTCAGCACCAACAAGTCACTCTCAGCACCAACAAGTCACTCTCAGCACCAACAACTCACTCTCAGCACCAACAAGTCACTCTCAGCACCAACAAGTCACTCTCAGCACCAACAAGTCACTCTCAGCACCAAAAAGTCACTCTCAGCACCAACAAATCACTCTCAGCACCAACAAGTCACTCTCAGCACCAACAAGTCACTCTCAGCACCAACAAGTCACTCTCAGCACCAACAAGTCACTCCCAGCACCAACAAGTCACTTCCTAACCTGCCAAGATCATAAACATCCAGTTTTTCTCATACATTGACATGAAATAAACCAACAAAAATGGCAAGTGGAACTGAAATCTCTGGAATGACAAGACACCTGTCTCGTCCTCAAATTCCACTGTAATTGCCCCACACAACAGCCTCATGTGTGTAGGTCGGCCTGCAGTCTCACAAGACACCACCCTGCACATTGAAAGTTACTTCAAAAGTTGAAAATCATCAACCGTCTGCAGTATAGGCAGGCAATATTTTAAAAGGAACTAACATGACATGAAGAACTAACATCATACAAATAACTAACATGACACTAAGTATTGAATACCTGATAAAGCTGAACTAACATGATCCAAAGAACTAACATGATACAAAGAACTAACATGATACAAAGTATTGAATTGTTTTTAACAATTAGAAAACATACCCACAAAAAGAATATTTACATGTTTTATGCTGCAATCATGAAGGGAACTGGGCACCCCAGCTAACATATCAATGGCCTAAATATGTGAAAGCCTAACACTTCACACTCCAAGGGCAGTATCTGCTACAGGACTACATTTACCTTTGGGTCTTTTATACACACATTTGGACCCTCATTGATGCTACAGAGTTTGTGCACTGTGTTGAGATGCTCCTTGTGTGACCTACGGGAGAAGTATAGCCTACTGATAAAGTATATGCATTGTCTGAGCACTGCTGTGGACATACTTTGTCTGCCAAAGAATGTCTAACTGGACGTACAAGATAATCATGTGCTCATGGTTGAAAACAGTTGGTAGTTGATAGATTACAGATTCAATATTTATTGTAAATCCACTGACACCACTGCAGTTACACAGGTGAGGAATTTCAACCACAATCTAACTACAGATCAAAAATGTTAATGCTCATTCTAAATTTTTAGATAAGACAGATAAAGTCTTATGGATCTTGATCCTAAATCTTCCTGGAGAGATAAAGTCATATAGATTTTTATCCTTAATCTATACACACAGAAAGTCATACAGATATTGATCATAAATCTATCCGCATAGATAATCATAGATCTTGATCCTAAATCTATGCATACAGATGAAGTCTGGCACACCTTGCATTCCAAATCTATCTACACAGATAAAGTCAGATAGACATTCTAAATTTACTCACGACAGGGACAGACAAATCCAGGATGCCAGTTGCCAAGGTATCTGGAAATATTTACCTGGTGCCTGAATTTTCAATCTTTTTTCTTAGTGTGTTTGAAAAAAATCTCTGGGG